>JASDQU010213665.1:1613-18317 GCA_032191745.1 Picea mariana | reverse complement strand
GTGCAGTTGGCAGTTTGATGTATGCAATGGTTTGTACTAGACCGAACATTGCACATGCAGTAGGAGTTTTGAGCAGGTATATGTCAAAACCAGGGAAGAGCATTAGACAGCAGTAAAGAGGGTCTTCAGGTATCTTCGTGGCACCACCAGTTATGGATTGTGCTACCAAGGACGACCGGGATTGGACAGAGTGGTGGACATACATGGCTTTGTTGATGTAGACTAGGCTGGAGATTTGGATCGTATAAGATCTACAAGTGGGTATGTGTTTAACCTATTTGGAGGAGCAATCAGTTGGATGAGCAAAAGACAAGATGTAGTGGCACTCTCAACTACAGAAGCTGAATACATGGCAGCCACTCATGCAAGAAAGGAAGCAGTATGGTTACAAAGATTGTGTTCAGGTATTGGGTTGGTACAACAAGCAGTGAGATTAGACTGTGACAGTCAGAGTGCAATATTCTTGGCAAACAACCCAGCTTATAATTCGAAGACAAAGCATATTGATGTTCAGTATCACTTTGTGAGAGACATGGTTGAGGAAAAGACGGTGTTGCTGGAAAAGGTTGACACTTTGAAGAATGCTGCAGATTCATTGACAAAGTCTATGAGCACAGAAAAGTTCTCCTAGTGTAGAGTAACAATGGGCATTGCTGCCCTAGATTGTTGACTATATAATCCCCTGGACCCCTGCATGCAAAGAAAACAAAAAGTGGGAGAATGTTGGGTATGTGTTATATTATTTGCATGTATGTGTGTGTGTGGGTGCGTTAGATACGACAAATACGTCCCGGGGGGGGCAGGTATGCCCCCCCCTGGTTATGCGCAGCGTTTGGGGCAGCGCCCCGAAATTTTTTTTTTGGGCGGTTTTTGCTATTTTTAGCGGATTTTGCTATTTTTAGCAGAGTTGTAAATTAATCCTGGATTAAGGGATTAGGGTTTTGGTATCTACGGAATACCTAAAAACATTGTATATATTGTATGGCGAATGGTGAAATTCGATATAATGAAAATAAGAAAGTTTTTCCTGGTTGAGGGTTTCTGGTATAAAATCTTTGTGTACTCTGTGTATGAGCCATTGATTAATTTCTGTATTGCTTAAGAATCTATATGCATTTCTTTACTCCACAGGTTTAAAACTTACACCAACAATGCATTCAGACAAGCTCTGTTATTATGACATCGATTATACATATAGATTTATTATTGATTAAATTAGACTTGTTAAAATTAGATCGCGAAGTCAATTATTTTATGAGCAGCGTAGATCAATAGTTCACTTATAAATGGTCAGTAGGTAATTGTTAATCATCTTATTGATTTGTTAAGCACTGGTTTTAATTTACCTTATGATAAATTTTATGACCATAGTAACTTGATGATAGTTCACTCCTCATCAGTTAGGCATATTTCTTAACCAAAAATGGTTTTTGTTCATTGGCGAAGACGTATAATATATTGCACATTTTTAATTGAATAACATAATCTTGTGTCTTGTCGACTAATTACTTGAGGGCATAGGCGTAGTCTTCTTGTCGGTCAGTTCAGCCCCTAGCGTGTTGGTTTTTATTGAGTCCATCATCCAGATAGGTTAGGTTGAGCTAGGATTATTGTCGCGCCTATCGCCTGGGGACGACATGATCCCTAACTAGGGGATCTTGGTGCGCCCTATTGGATAGAGGCGAATGATAACTTGGCCAGAGTTTGTGCTTCCCATTGTGGGTGTTGTTGATCGTTGAAAGTTTGTTGTTGGAGCTTGGGGTGTAATGCCTACATGCGCTTAGTTGCATGACATAGTGATTCTAGTTACCGGTCGTCAAGGCCGTTGTGTCGAGATTTTGATGTCGTCCTTAGCTTGCAGGAATTTTCATTTTTTTGTTGGGCGGGTAGTCATTTCTATATTTTGATTTACATAGGTTCGCCCAATTGATTGTTGTTCAGTGCATTGATTCCTTGTTGTCTGTTGCCTGATCTGCGCACATGGGTTCGTTGTTACGTTGTGTGGTTTAGTTGTTGTCATCTTTGCCTTCTTGCCTACAAAAGAATTTTTTTTTCACTTTTTCTTTACTGTAGTCGTAAAGATATGGGATGATACATATGGTATCAGAGCGGGTTCAGCCCGCGACTTGGGAACACTACGACTTTCATTGATATGATATTAATTATAATGTTTCTAATTAATTTGACTTGTATTCATGTAGGTAATCCTGGTTAGAGGACGCCATGGAGGCAGGTGATGGGGTTCTTGTGGAGGAGGCGTAACGCCTCTAGTAGCATCCACGCCTGAGGGGTCTAACCCCCAGGGAGACGAACATGTTGTCGGGAAGGAGAAGATAGCGGTGGGTGATGTGGTTGGGTTGATGAGGTATTTTAAACAGATGTTTGAGGCACTGATCAACTGATTGGACAAAGACAAGGCTAGGGCACTGGTACCCCCTAAGGATCCACCACACACTCTGGTTGGTACTGGTAGCATTCACTGCAAACTCAAGAAGGTCAAATTTCCTGAGTTATTTTGGTGCCCCAGATGGCACAGCCACCGAGGCATGGTTGGAGAATATGGCGATGTGCTTTTCACTTCATGACTATACCTCCAACATGAAGGTCTGCATGGAAGTATTTCAATTGAAGGGGAGAGCTCTTCTATGGTGGAAGACACTCCTGCCACAATTGAACATGGTTGTCGAAGACGTGTCATGGGAACTATTCGAGGAACGGTTCCGAGAGAGGTACCTATCAGAGGAATTCATTGAGCATCATCTCAACGAGTTCAAATCCTTACGACAAGGTGTTCGTACGGTGCCAGAGTACGAGGCCCATTTTATAGAGTTGGTCTGGTATGATCCGCATCTTAATACTGAGAAACTTAAGGTCAATAGGTTCTTGTTCGACCTTAATGTCAGCGTACATGCAAAGGTTAGGATTATAATGCCTCAGACCTTGCATGATTCCATCTAGAAGGCCTTATAGTAGAGGAAGAGATTTTCAGCGGGGGTCAGAGAAGGACTCCAGCGAGACTCGCAGGGCAGGTGTCATCTGGTGCACAGTAGCATTGGACACCACCTAGACAGATGCTAGGATATCGTGGATTCTAGAGAGGATCCACTTTCACTACACCTCGGTGACTAGTGCCTCAGCAGTGGACTCCTTATCGGGGACCACAACATCAACAACAACGTCATCCACAGCAGTAGAAGTTTAGGCATGTTCAGCAGAACAGACCAGGATTCCAGGTTGATGGGTCATCAGTTTCTACTTCGGGTACCAGGAGTACTGGATCGAAGAAGGGGTGTTGGACTTGTGGGGAGCCACACTACCAGCGCGACTGCCCAATGGAGAGGACTAGAGCATCTGGATCAGTCGGACCCACTACCGTGGGAGATTTGAGCAAGGCCCATTGGATTCATGCAGCGATGAATAACCGCCAAGCAGAGCACCAGTTGACTATGCTCGAGATGTCAGGTACCGTCGTTGACCAGACCCTTAGTATTTTTATAGATCCCCGTGCTACTGAGAGTTNCAATCGAACAGGATGAGTTTAACTTTGTAGAGATGGCTTCAGGAGCCAAACAGAAGGTTGGAGGAAAGGTTACAGGTTGTACACTTAACCTGAGAGAGTTGATCACCAGGGCTAACCTGTATGTCATGATCTTATGATCTTATGACGTCGTTATTGGTAGGGACTGGTTGGAATCACATGAGGCGATACTCAACTGCAAGACAAAACAATTGAGCTTGGTCGATGATGAGGGATAGAGACGCGTGATTGTAGGTCAGAACCAGGGAGTTTCCCTGAGGTTTATCTCTTCCTTGCAGTTACGGAAGAGCATGCACAAGGTATGTAATCTTTATGTGATCCTTGATTTAAATGAAAAGGGAGTAGTAGAAGATCTAGAACACCTTCTGGTGGTGAGAGAGTTTGTGGACATCTTCCTGAAGGAGTTACCTGGGATGTTGTCGGAGAGGGAATTGGAATTTACCATAGACCTAAAACTGGGGACTGAACCAATAACGAGAATGCCTTCTCATATGTCAACCCTGAAGTTACAGGAGTTGAGAATGCAATTGAAGGAGTTGTTGGACCTGGGACTTATACATCTGAGTGTGTCACCGTGGAGTGCGCCTATTATCTTCATAAGAAAGAAGGATGGGTCGTAGAGATTCTACATTGACTACCATCAATTGAACAAGGAAACGATCAAGAATCAATATCCATTGCCAAGGATTGATGATTTGTTCGATCAGATGAACGGTGTGACGATATTTTCAAAGATCGATTTGTGATCAGGGTATCACCAGTTATGGATCAAGGAGGATGATGTCCCTAAGACCACCTTTAAGACAAGATTTGGACATTATGACTTTACTATTTTATCGTTTGGACTGAGAAGCTCCCCAGGGGTATTTATGATTTTGATGAACTGGGTGTTCCACAAGTACTTGGACAAGTTCGTCCAAGTATTCATTGATGATATTTTGATTTAATCTCGGATGACGAAGGGTAATGATAATCACTTGAGCTTGGTACTACAATGTCTACGAAAGCACAAATTGTATGGGAAATTGTCCAAATGCTCATTTTGTCAATTGAGGATTCACTACTTAGGGCATGTCATCTCCGACGAAGGTATCACCGCGGATCCATCAAAGGTCGAGGCTATTATGGAATGGCCTGCACCGACGAATTTCCCAAAAGTGCGTAGCTTCATGGGTTTAGCAGGATACTATCAATGATTTGTCGAGGGATTTTCGAAGATAGCAAATCCAATCACGAAATTGCAGAAGAAGAACAAGAAGTTTGTTTGGACCGAAAAATGTGTGGAGTAATTTCAGAGGCTCAAGGAGATGTTGACAATGACACCAATACTAAAGGTCCCTGACATGGACATGGACTTTGTGGTATGCACTGACGCATCCAAGGAAGGCTTAGGCGGAGTCTTGATGCAAGACGATCGAGTGATCTCTTACATCTCGAGGAAGTTGAGAAGGCATGAGGAGAACTATGCGACGCATGATATGGAGTTGTTAGCAATTGTATATGCCTTGAAGGTTTGGAGACACTACCTTGTTGGATGAAAATTTGAACTAAAAATGGACCACTATGGAATACAACACATCTTTACGCAAAGCGACCTGAACGCACGACAACGACATTGGTTGGAATTTCTTAGCGAGTACGAATTCAAGATTACTTACATAAAAGGAGCAATGAACCAAGTGGCATATGCATTGATTCGAAGACCACTCATCTTCTCGGTGTTGTTTCTTTAGAAGAATCTACGTGAAAGGATTATAACCTTACAGTGCGACAATGACTGGTTCAAAGAGGTCAAGGATTTTATCAGAAAAAACACAATGATGGTACCAATATTTGAAGGATTTATGTTTTATGACAATGGACTATTGAGGTTTAAAAATCGGATTTGCATACCACCGAACGACGAGTTGAGGATTTTGATCCTAAACAAGGCTCACATAGTAGTGTACATGGCTCACCCGGGCATCACGAAGATGAGGGTGGACCTTAAACCCTTATTCTTCTAGAAATGAATGAAGGAAAACATAGTCAACTATGTGGTTAGATGTCTACAATGTCAGCAGGTAGAGGCTGAACATAGACATCCAGCAGGATTACTACAGCCACACACTATTCTAGAATCGAAATGGGAGGTCATTTCGATGGATTTCATTGTTGGATTTCCACTGATGGAAAGGAGACACAACTCGATTTTTGTGGTAGTCGACACTTTGATGAAGAGTGCTCATTTTATTCTTGTGGATACGATGTATCAGGCACGGGACATAGCTAGAGTTTTCATCAGTGATATTGTGAGTCTTCATGGCATACCTAAGAGGATTATATCCGATCGAGGATCGGTGTTTACCAGATGATTTTGGACTAGTTTCCAAGAGGCCTTTGGAACCCAACTTAACTTTAGTACTGCATATCACCAGGAGACTGACGGGAAGAACGAACGAACAAACCAAATATTGGAAGACATGTTGTGCATGTACATGATGGACCGACAAAAGCATTGATAAGAATTATTGCCACTGGTAGAATTCATATATAACAACGGTTACCAAAGCACCATTAAGATGGTTCCTTTCGAGTTTCTTTATGGGTGACCGTGTTAGACGCCTTTGAGTTGGGATCAGCTTGAGGATAGAGTCCTAGTGGGACCAGAAGAAATCCAAGAAATGGAATATCAAATACAAACAATAATACAAATGATCAAATAAGCGCAGGATCGATAGAAGAGTTATGCTGATGCGCATCATGTCGACTGTAGTTACGAAGTTGGCGATCGAGTCTTCTTGCGGGTAAAACTGCATAAGAGTTCGATCACATTTGGAAAGGGAGATAAACTCTCTCCTAGGTTCATGAGACCTTTCGAGATTGTGGAGAGAAAGGGGCATGTGGCCTATCAACTAGCCTTGCTTGATTCTTTGAGGCATATGCACGATGTTTTTCATGTATCTGTTATGAGACATTATATTAGTGATCCTACACATGTTATTGAAATGAGTTCCTTGTAGGTATTGAACAAGGGGGCACTCATGGCTGAGCCAATCCACATCCTGGATCATCGCATTCGACACCTACGATGTCAAACAATAGATCAAGTCAAGGTCCAGTGGGACAACTATAGTTCACACTCGACGACCTGGGAGGACACATATGATATGTGCCAATAGTTTCCATTTTTGTTTGATAGATAGACTTATGACACTATGATACTGTGAAACTTCGGGATGAAGTTTAGACCAAGAGGGGGTGTATGTAACATCCCTCTCTTGCGCGCACTGAGCAAACTTATTCTTTGAGGAAAATTGCTTGCAAGTGATCTGGATTATTATACTATTGGTTGTTGATTATGATTATGAGGCATTATGGATGTGATTATATGTTATAGTGTTGTATTAACATAGACAGGTGCTATTAACTCGATTCTCCTAAGTGTGAAGGATTTTGGACCTCGAGGATGTAGAGTCATTGATGAAACCCTTGGACTCCTTACCGAGTCAGGGAGTGGACAATTGGGGTTTGATTGTTGTATATATGACCTATGTGCATCTGATTAGATGTTATGATTGTGGATTTTATTTCTGACATGATTCATTGATGATGCAGGCTGATGATAGCTTGCCAACCAGACTCACATGTGGAGTAGAGGGGTGATGCATGATAACTAGAGAAGTTGAGGGAAACGTGTGGACAACAACCCTGCCACAACTCGTTGTGGTTAAAACTGTAGGTTAATGATTACCTAGTTCGAGAAGACCCACAATGTCATGAGGGAAGACTGTGATAGTTGCTCACAATGATTCTAAGGGGTGCATAATAAGGTAGGGGCCTTATTCCTTAGAGGCCTTTAGTATCCCACAAGATCACCTGGTGGAGTATTGACTCCAGGAGTTTTTGATGTCTACCAAGTCAGTCAAGAGGCGAGTGGCACCCTTGGAGCACGTAGTGCGTCTTGAAGGGCATGTCGCGTAAGAAAAAGAAAAACAGGTGAGTGGCACCCTTGGAGTACGTAGTGCGTCCTGAAGGGCATGTCACACAAGAAAACAGAAAGAGGCGAGTGGCACCCTTGGAGCACGTAGTACATCCTGAAGGGCACGTCGCGTAAGGGAAACAAAAGGAGGCGAGAGACACCCTTGGAGCACCTAGTGTGCCCTGAAGGGCATGTCACGTTTTTAACTAATAAGTGAATAAACCTAAATGGCCTTAGAACGAATGATGCGATGAGAAAGATTTAAAAAAAAAATTCCCTAATAAAAATGTCGCCCAACCTCAGAAATTAAAATCTAGGTCTAAGTGATACTGGTGAAAAAAAAGAAGATAAGATAATAATAATAATCATCATTGAACATGTGATAAAAAGAGGGTGAGAAATTCGATTAAATTATTAAGATCAAACTATATTGAGGGATTAAATTTTAAAAAAAAAAGGGGCAAATTGATTGTTTGTTACTTATGCTAATTAAAATTTTTAACTATAAAGAAAAGGGGCAAAAAGGGTAAATTCTACACTTGCCAATTTGAGTTTTAGATGAAAAGGGAAAGAGGGAAATTTAAAAGAATTAGGAAAGTAAAGGAAAAAGGGGGAAACATAAAGAGAGAGGGAAACATAAGGAAAAAGCAAAATTACTAACTTAGTAAGGATTCTTGCCTTTAAGAACTTTCTAAATTGAACTCAACCAGTAAATTAGTAAGGGGGTAAGACATTAAAATGTGTAAGGGAATATGGGGACACCTAGGAGCGATTCTAGGAATGTTTTTAGGTGGGTGAGGGAAATAGGAGTAATTAAATAATTAATGAAATTAATTTCTGGTGCAATGAAGGGGATGGGTGACACATGTACAGGGATAATTTTTCTAAATTAAATTATTGAACAATCAATTAAATGGGAAATTGGGAAAGAAATGACTTAGAAACTCTATTTAAAGGAGGGAGGAGGAGGAGGAGGATGGATCTCTTCCTTTATGTGTAACGTTACGCTGAAGATTTTTAGACTTGATTGACTTATCTTCTGGGAGTTGGGATACCCAGCTCGGTGAGGAGTGGTAGCTTGGCCTTGCGAGGTGAGGTGGGAGCTAGTTGTTCTCTGGTTTAGTGTGTGTGGCCCCTTTGTGGCTCGGGGGGCTAAGGGGGAAGAAGATTACCCCTAGAGTTGGCTAGGAGGTACCGGTGAAGTCTCATTGGTCGACAAGTGGGAGTTGCATGGAGCGTGCAGGACAACGAATCAAATCTCTCACCTTGGGCTATGGTACGCATGCTTTTATTCTTCATGGTAGATTCTATTGACCTTACGCCTTCATTTCTGTACTTTTAATTGTGCAAAAAGTGTTTGATTTAGCATTTTATTCGAGAACTTAAATTCTCCATAGCCTTAAGCTTGTTTCTTGACTTGATTCCCTAGACAATCGATCCCTGAATGTTGTGACCATCCTATTGGTTTTATTGATTTGTTGTGAAGAATTGTGATTTATACTTCTTCCTTATCCCTAGCTCATCAGTCCACGCCTGAGCAGTCGGCTAGGAGCCGGTTCGACGGTTGTCACTTCGGTGTTAATAGACCTATAGATCCTAATGCCCTGCTTTTCTATGCATGGATGATGAGCGAAGGATAGTTGCCCAACTGTCTACCCCTATTGATCGTTCCTGGTTGAGTGATTGTCTTGCACCTTGTTGCGATTGATTACCTATGCTATTGTTTATCCTTTCCCTCAACGAACCACTTATTATCCTCTACGTTTGATCTCTGCGTTGATGCATCCCCTGGAAAAGTTACTCTGTGTTTTTAATACCCTTCCCGACAATGATTTAAGTTTGCATTTTTAATGCTTTTCCCGGTGAATTTACTTTTTTTTTTTTATATACATCTGGTCTGCCATTACTCTACAATTTTACCTTATGTTTTTACACCTATGGCCCGCAATTTTACCTCTGCACTTTAATTTTGACTCGAATGACAGTTTATAAAGTATTTTGGACTGTGTTTTTTTCGGTGTAATGGCTGGAAATATTACTTGGGATACTCTGCAATCTTCACCTTTTTCAGTCTGCAATCGTTACCCTTATTCAGGGTGAATATTACGCTGTAATTTGGTTATTGTTCCTTTGACTCGAACCTTCATCCCTTACCTTGTTGATTCCAATTTCAAGGCATTTTTTTAACTATAATTGGACTGCGATTTTCTTTAACAACTCAGCAATAGAACTACATTTTATTTTTAACTATTGGACTGTGATTTTCCTATGCATTTTAATCGATTTTAAGGGCGAATTTTGCCGTGCATTTTTCACACACTTGGCTTGCATTTTTTTTCTTTACAGTTTCTATTACAATAATGGAAAATTAACCTAGCAAACATGAAGTTAAACTCAATGATATATTTCCCTTTTTATTGACCACGATTTGGTGTTAGACCGCAACGATTTTGGGCCTGGGTGTTATGTTTTAATGTCAGAGCGTCTACAATGATAAACCACAATGTTTATGTGCCTGGGTGTTCGTTCTTAATGTCTGGGCGCTGTAATGGTACATCACAACGGTTTTATTTTTATTTTTCAACAACCTTTCCCCCATTGATTGACTGCGTTTGAATTCAGTCCTACTGGACAACAACTTCACAGTCAACGTTCCTTTCAAATAGACAATGATTTGTTTTTATTTGGTGGATGTTAGGCATAGTTTCAATTGTTTATCCACACATAATTTCATAGTCAAGAATAATATAATTATATTTTCCTTACCCATCTATGCCACACCTTTTCGACCGCAATGGATGGTTGATGGCAGTTTTAGATTGATAGCGTGAAGTGAGTTAATGGCCCCCACGTGAATATTAAACAGACCGCGATCTTGTTTTATAGACAACCCTTTTGACAACAACCCTTTAATTTGTATGACAAAAAAATTTAATAGATATGACAGAGTGTCTGATTGTGTAGTGATTCTCATAAATTGTGGGACAATAGTTACTGCGTTGTAGTGGTTGCTGTAAATAGATGTTGACAGAGAGTTAATGATAACTGTGTGTAATTGTTGTGTGTGGGTGGTCATGCGTGATTGGGAATTCAATTTATTGCTAATAACATCTAGATGAGGTAGATAGTGGGTTAAATGTTGTACACAACATCATAAATATTGTGGATAATGTTGAATAACTTAACATTTTAGATATTGATGATATCATTTCAAATTTTGTTGCTAGCATTTTGAATATTGATTATAGTTTTTAAATAAGCGTTTAATTTATTGTTAATAATCTCCTCATGGATAGCGTGGTAATATTGTGGAAGGAAAAATGTTATTACGTCGTGATATTATTTCTCAATCATTGTGGTTATTGATCAAGCGATATCATTTTAATTACGAATAGTTTATCCATTGAATTATCCAGAGACCGCAATGTATTTGACATTGTAGTTAACTTTGTTAATCTTGTGAATTTTGTCAAAGGTATTATATATTGTTAAGGTTGTTGATTTAGACTCGTAACATTGTTTAAGTGATTAATTTATACTGATCGTTATAGTTAATCAGACTTGCAAATAATGTTATTTGCATGCCAACAATGCATTCAGACTAGCTCTATTATTATGACATTGATTATACATATAGCTTTAATATTGATTAAATTAGAATTGTTAAAATTAGACCACGAAGTCGATTATTTTATGAGAAGCGTAGATCAATAGTTCACTTATAAATGGTCAGTAGGTAATTGTTAGTCATCTTATTGATTTGTTAAACGCTATTTTTAATTTACCTTATGATAGATTTTATGACCATAGTAACTTGATGATAGTTCACTCCTCAACACTTAGGCATCTTGCTTAACCGAAAATGGTTTTTGTTCGTTGGCGAAGACGTGTAATAGCTTGTGCATTTTAATTGAATAATGTCATCTTCCGTCTTGTCGACCGATTACTTGAGGGCGTAGGCGTAGTCTTCTTGTCAGTCAGTTCTGCCCCTAGCGTGTTTGCTTTTCTTGAGTCCATGGTCCAGATAGGTTAGGTTGCATCAGGATTATTGTTGCGCCTATCACCTGGGGATAACATGATCCCTGACTAGGAGATCTTGGTGCGCCCTATTAGATAGAGGCGAATGATAACTTGGCCAGAGTCTATGCTTCCCATTGTGGGTGTTGTTGATCATTGAAAGTTTGTTGTTGGCACTTGGGGTGTAATGCCTACATGCGCTTGGTTGCATGCCATAATGATTCTAGTCACTGGTCATCAAGGTCGTTGTGTTAGGATTGTGATGTCGTCCTTAGCTTGCAGGCGTTATCATGTTTGTGTCGGGCGGGTAGTTGTTTCTATATTTTGATTTACGCAGGTTATCCTAGTTGATCGTTGTTCAATGCATTGAGTCGTTGTTGTCTGTTTCCTAATCTGCGCGTGTGAGTTCGTCGTCATGTTGTGTGGTTCAATTGTTGTCATCTTTCCCTTCTTTCCTAGAAACAAAAAAAAATGCACTTTTACTTCACTATAGCCGTAACGATAGGGGATGTTACAAATAAAAATGGAACCAATATGTAATTGTTTCATTTATTGGTAACATATCGTCATGCAATTGGGACATTTTTCCACTATATTAAGAAATATCCTTGATTTTTATAGACAAATATTCCAAAACATACAATTTGTAGTAACATTCATTATATTGATTGTCATTCATCACTTGAGTTGGTTTCATCGCTCAACTTGTGTTTATCCCTCATTTCTTGATCAGTTGTAAGCGATATTGTGCTTTGGTTATTTAAAAAAATGTTTTCTTGCTTCACTTTTTTTTGACATTCCAACAGTTTATGTTCCATCTACAAACATATAAATAAAGTGTAATAAGTAAATCTACATTTATAATATAATAGAATATACATAATCGTGTAAATAAAAAAATGTACCATAGCAATGAGTGATCCATAAATCATACACATGATTTTGAAGCTCTGCCTCATGATGTGTGCGAAAAATATTTTTTTGGCTCCTCTCCATACACCATTTCATGCATGTTTAATATGCCATGACAAATCATAGTTGATATCATTAATATAAATGTTTCTTATTGTTCCAATAAGTATAAAAAAGGGAATTTAAACAACATAGATACTTACAAATTGTTCAATTAAACATTGATACTTCAACATATACTCACAACCCTCACTTAACCCAATGTTGATCAATTGTTTGGTTGACACTTCTTTGTATGTTAGCACCTATTAGAAGATATCCATGGATGAGTGTAAATCAATTATTTAAATAAAAATATCACAACAAATATGAAAACTTAAGTAACGTCGAAAATGTAAGTACTCGCAAACTTTGTGATCAACCCTTTTCTTCCTTGGCGTTCTATCTTATGCATTGATTGGGTTCCATTTTTTTTTCTACAACAAAACAATTGAAAATAAGTATTTAATATGATAAATAAATTTGATGTACATAAAACACTAAATGAAAGATCACATACCTATGATGCACATTGTTGTTGGGATGCATCCTCCTATGATGCAATTATGTTCATTTTTGTTACCATCTCCTTGTACATTTTTTCGGACATCCATGCCAACATGTATTGGGTTTCCCCTCAGTTGTTGCTCAGAATTTTCATAATCTTCCTGCAAAACGAAAAACAACATTTTTTTTTAATGGGCATGAAAGTAAATATAGAAAAACAAATTGATTTGGTAATTATTGGAACATATTATAGAAAAAAATGTTTAGTAATAATACCTTTTATATGATTTTTTTTTTATTGTAAGTTTTTTTTATTGCAAGTCTCATGGGTCTCATTGATCATGGCTCTAAAAATGATTTTTGTAGTGTCTGTATAACTTGATTCTTCAAGTCACTGGATTGATTTTTGTATTGTAAGTGAAAATTACATCTATATGTTCTTTCCACTATATCCCTCAAAGATATGTAAAACAATTTGCCCCTCTCATTAACTTCAAACACCACACTAGATGAATTGATGACCAAGTCGTCATCATTATTTACATCCTTAATATATTTTGTCCTCTTAGGACAAGATTCCATTCCCTCTCTATTGGTCCCTACATAACATTAAAAAAATGTGAAATTGAGTATTTAAAACCTGTTAACAATTAATGTTAAGAAATTCATTTTTAGTAAAAAGTCAAAGAAAAACTTAATGTTGATTACCTTTTGATCCACCTATTTCCTCTCTTTGCAACATTTACATAAATATTTTATGCTCTTTTTCACTCATATTTTGAACAATCTAATTGAGTTTTTTCAAATTTTTGATCTGCATGATATGCATTAACCAATACACATCCTTAATTTAAACTTATAAATATTTCAAATATATTAAATTTTTAAGAAAACTTAAAGGACTTGCATCCCTCTCTTCTTGGGAAGAGATACCATTGCACTCACTGCGATAATATGTTTTCTTTGAACTTCTATAAGTCATATTATATAAAAAAAAGGAATCATCAGAAATAGAAATTATGAAATTTTTATACAATCTAGTATTTCAGTGCGTGTCGTTAAACAAAACACCTCGAGGTGTCAAACATATACACACAATGGCGTGTACTATTAGTCATTGCACACCATTATCCCATACACATATGATACTAAAATCAATATTATTTATATTTTCGACCAATCGATGCTTTTAACAGATATATGTGCCCCAATGCGCTTTTATGTAAAGTGAGCATCGAGTCACTACCTCTATACAATGAGCTCCCGTGTGATTTTCCTTTATAGTGTGCACTGCATACCACATAATGTTTTTTGATAAAATCACTAACAACGAAAGGGTTGAAAAGTTTTGAGATCTGATGCAATTAGTGGTACCATTGCAACAGATACCAAACACCCCATATACAACTAAAAAAACCCTATAAAAGATATTGCTTAAAAAAGAGGGGAACCAAAAGAAAAAAACAAGAAAGATAGGGCTTCCAATATTGAAGGTAACTATGAAACCATTTTTATTTAACATGCATTGAAAATATTTTTAATCAAATAGGGAAAATTGAAATGATCAGTAGAATGAAAACACATATCTAAAATTTATTCTCTGCAGATTTGTATGTGCCATACAGATCCATTCCAAATTTGTCTCTTCAAAAAATCTACTCACTCCAAAGTCTTTGGTGGTAAATCTCTCTTCAACAAATCTTCCCTCTAAATTCTACCAAAAAATGAAATATTGTATAGTGTTTTAATTTATAAACAAATACATTTTGAAAAATGAAATTCTCGCTCTTTTTTCGTTGTGTTTTTTCACTGTATATAACGTACTGTTGTTCTAGATAGTGCATCGATACACTTTGTATGTAAAAGCACTCGGTAAACTAGATATTTTAAAAATTAAATCTATCGTCAAATTTTTGAGCCACACAGATTAATGTTCCTCAGTGCATATATACGTAAAGAACACAACGATACTAATTTTATCAACAAAATAAAAATGCAAACCTCCACAATTAAAATTTATAGATATTTTTCTTTGCAGAGGTTCTAATGAAGGTCACGAATTAGTATGTTTAATAGTGTAGCACACTGATGCATTCTATATACAAAGATGCACCGGTACGTAAGAAAATAATTAAAAGCAATGATGATTTTTAATATCAAATCCATGCATGTATTGATGACAGTTTTGGCTCAAATGAAGGGAAAATAAGGTTATAATATCAAATGGCCAATACTTCATATTCCATCTCATTCCATATCATTTCAAGTTTGTTAATTTCTCCCACACCGTTTGAAACAAGTCTGTATTTTATTTATAATTCATTTATCTAATTGAATTTATGTTCATTGAATTTTGTACGATCATAAATTAGGATCGAGTTTGGATGCGAAATATATTCCATCGGTAAAAAAATGTTGCAAGCTCTTAACAGTAGAAAGATACTGCAGGAAAATGCTTGATGAAAATGGACAACTACTTTACCCTGCCAATTGTAACATGCCATCTTCTAGTAACCTGAATTGGATCTCTTTTATGACACTAGTGGTATGTGGTTGTTCAAAATGTAAATTGGGTTGAAGAAGAACCCTCGATGTGTCACATTGTCCCATTATATTAATGATTGACTACCCAAAGTTGATGGTCTAATACCTCCCACTACGATCAATAATCCAATAGGTGATATATAAAAGACACGCAGGAACTCTTCCATATGTTCCTTTTTTGAAAATTTGGATGCAAGATCAACTACATTTCCTCTTAAATTGGCCAACTCATCTCCTTCTATTGAGTCAACAAAGAGTTCTTGTAGTGACCCAAATTGTGATATCAATACTAGATAAAACATCTCTACTAGGAGATCCAAAACATTCTATGAGCTAAGAGAAAAAATGTCCAAGTACGCAACAAAGTTTGTTCAATTGTTGGAAGGTAGCAATGACTTCCCTCTTCCTATCCATCTGCAAAGTAAATACCAAACTTGTTACAATTAATCTTTGTATGGTGCTTGGTCGTCTTCCATGCCTTTGCATGATGTTCGAACATAATTCTCTTTTTGTGGTAATAGTTATATGATTGCCAAGTCTAAAATAGATGTTGCAAATCTTGGGTTATTTATCCTTTCATATGTATTCATTCCTCTCAAACTATCAGTGGCTCTTATGCCATTTTGTGGTCCTCTTTATAGTCGGTCCGATTACTTGAATATTATTAAATACAAACATAGCATTTCCATGTATAGTATGTGCATGAATGGTTATGCTTCTGGAAACTTTAACAGGAAAAACTTTATATATTTAAATGGTTTTCCATCAACTCATGGAAACATTGTAGGGTTCATAAATGGTTGCAAGTCCTCATTATTTAGTGCAAATTGTTCCTTTGAGGAACACTCCAATGACAAAGAGTTCTTTATGAAAATAAAGACATCTAGATTTGTTGTTGTGCATGCAATACATAATTTGTCTCTTAGTGATGAGTTGTTAATAAAATATAACTTTTGTATACGACCAACCCCTCATAAAAAAATGCCATGCATTGGGTCTACCTTTAGATGTCCCCTTGGGGCGTAAGAAAAACATGATTGAGTAATTGCATTTTTTTATTTTCAATGGAACCAATGTAAATGTATTGCTTAATTCGACATTTGTTTTCTATAGTGGATGGTTGCATGTTACAATCATTACATCAAAGATGGAGCCTAAGCTCCCTATAACATCTACACATAGAATT
>JASDQU010213664.1:2705-18457 GCA_032191745.1 Picea mariana | reverse complement strand
CAAAAATATCAAGAACAAGCAGTTCCAAAAAGGTAATTGGGCTCTACTGTATGATTCCCGGTTCAAAGAATTTCAAGGGAAACTGCGCACAAGATGGTTAGGACGTTATGAAGTAGACAGAGAGATCTGTCCCTAGTTTATGAAACATTATTGTTTTAAATCATTGCAAATTAGTTCGCCTACAGAAACCATTGGCTTGTAATTATTTTAGTCAGTTTTAGAAATCGAAACACTTCAGTTTCATCCATTGTAATCAAATTGTATAAGTACTAGGAGTTTTGAACTAATTAATGTTGGCAGAAGTGCAAGGGCACCTTTTTGGTTGTTTGAACTACATTGTAATTTTCTGGAGCTGAATTGAATATATATGCAAAAGCTTTTGAAGTCTCTATGAAAAGATTCTAATGGTGGTGATATGAGTTTTGTCTTCTCTCATCCTATGTATTTCCTATGTTCTTTATTTACATTTGCATTGTCTTATGTTTAAATTTGATAGTTAAAAGATCAAAATTCATCTTGTGATGCTCTCGGCTTAAGCAATTTAAGTTGTGTATTGTTCTTCCTAGCTAATTCATTTCAGTATTGCTCTAATGCAATTTTTTGTTTTCCCCTTCTTCCTACACTCTACTTAAATTCAATTTATAACTCAGATTCATCGCCTCATTTATCCTTTATCCTCTGGAGAGTTCTATTGGCTGGTCATTGTTTTCATTCACTTTCATAATTTTGACTCCATAGCCCTGAGTGTACCTCCTCTTCCTTGCCAGCAAATTTATAAAAAAAACCCAAAACATTCTGAATCTAGCCACTGATTGCCAAAGAAATATCAAGTGACACGAGAGAGCCCTCTCTCAATTGAGAAGGCTAGTTCCCATCTCTAAAGTAGGTTGAAACAATTACCTCTGTCATTTGTCTATCATCCAAGAAAAATTTACAGAGTACTAACATTATGGCGTCGTTGCCGGGGATGAAAGTGATAAATATTCCCTGGGAAAAATGACTTAAAGTTTTAGTTTGATCCCTGAGGGTGATAGTGGATCAAATACCTTATTGGATGAAGTTATTTTTTCCCTGGCGACTCCATTACCAAAAGACCAGTTACACCAAATAGTATGAGATAAAAATCCTGGCTCCCAAGAGAATTCACACCAGGAGCAACCCAAACCCAAAAGCTGCAATCCTTGTGTTTGACCCTAAAAATCTTGTACATAAAAGAAAAGAAAATTCAGTAACCCTAGTGTTGCGTCCAGATTGAAATTTGTCCTTACCCAAGGATGAAGTAACAACCATTGATGACCTTGAGTTTGGCGTGAAATTTGAGCAAGCTCTATTCAGAACTAAATCTGAATCTTGTTTGCGTGAGACCATCTTTGACGAGAAAAGATTTCAAGATTTGATTTTAGCCACATTTTCCAGGCCTATAGTGATCCCTTCTTAGAACCAACAACCACTCATACCCCTCACAACAGCCATGGCAGCTATATTTACTCCTCTCATACTACCTTCTCAACTACATGATTTGCCTCAAGATTATAACCTAAGGATCAAACTATATGATGTTGAAGGTAACATATCAGCCCAGAAGCACTTGGATTGGTTTAATGATTTCATAGACTTAGAGGAGGTGGACTTTGAAGATGTAAAAATGAGACTTTTTACACAAAGTCTTGCGAGATAAGTAAGGAAGTGGTTCAGAGCCCTTACAACAGCTAGTATCGTGGACTTTGAGGCCTTTGAAACCAGTTTCCTTGCAAAATGGGGCAACAAGAAAAATCCCCTTCAATTGTTGACCCAGTATAACAACATCAAGAGATCACCTGACAAAACAGTGAAGTATTTTTAAGCCAGATTCATAAAGGTCTATAATTTGATTCATGTTGAGGTAAACCCCCCCCTAAAGCTGCTCAACTCAGATATGTTGATTCTTTTGAAAGTGATTTTGATTTGCTATTGAGAGAACAAAGATTTGCTACATTAGATGATATGATGACTGATTCCATAGAGGTCGAAGTGAATCTAATGGCTTCAGGAAAGACAAAAATTGACTCTGGCAAGGACATGAACAAAGCTCAAGATAAAGAACAACCTTCAACATCACAAACATCAGAAGAAATATTTGAAGAAATGATGATAAACATGGAGAGAATGGCCCCGGGTAATAGGTCTAACCCCATAGAACAGGCTGATGGTCCACCCAGAAATCTGAGGAGACCAACGATCCCACAAATTATACAAAGAGAGCAAAGAAATCAGGGGAATCAGGCAAATCAAGCAGATTGGGCGAATCAGGGAAATCAAGGAAATTAGGGGGAACAACAAATAAGGCCTCCTTTTCAAAATAATTATGTGAATGAGAATTATGATGGATATTTTGAAGACAACGTGAACTAATGTGATGATAAAGAAACATAGGTATTTTTTACTAAAGAAGAACATGACTAGTTCATGGATGCAAGAGAGATCTTTTTGCAGGATGAGGAGGAAAGGCTATCAGTAGAAACAAAAGATTACTAGACAAGATTGCAAAATGCCATCATGCAATTCCAAAGACAACATAACCTTCGAAATCAAAAAATACCTCCAAACCCTCCAAAGGGAAACCCCACAAAAGGGGCTCAGAGTAACATACCTTCTTCCAATTAGCCCAAAAAGGATTCTGCTACAAAGGATTCAGTTGCAAAGACTATGTTGCGAAGGATTCTACTGCAAAGGGTACTATGGACAAAGGAAAGCAGAAAGAAGAACCCCAGAAGAAAATATTGGAGGCAAGGAAAGAAACAATCACCAAAGAGGTAGAGAAAACATCATCCTCCTTTAATTTTGAAAGTGAGATCGCCAAGATCAAAATTTATGTACCATTTAATGAATTGATAAAGAATAGCGAATATAGAAATCAGATTATCGGGATGCTTAGGATGGAAAATACCTCTGATACATTGAACATACAATATGATCACCCAACCATCTTATTCAAACCAAGAGTAGAATAAAATAGTGATAATGAAGAAGTCCCCTCTTTTTATGTCAGCTTGAAAATTCATGACATGACTCTGCACAATGCCATGTTGGATTCTGGAGCATCTCACGATCTGATGTTGAAAGTGGTCATGGATCAATTGGGCCTAGACATCACAAGGCCCTATAAAGATATGTTCTCCTTCGATTCAAGAAAGGTGAAATGCCTTGGCCTGATCAAAGATCTGGTGGTGTCTTTGGCACAAATCCTAGCAAAGAACATGGTTATGGATGTAGTGGTTGTTGGTATCCCTCCAAAATTTGGCATGCTGTTGTCCAGGTCATGGGCTACAAAATTAAAGGGAACTCTCCAGATGGACATGTCATACTCCACTATCTCTATCTTTGGTCAAGACAAAAGATTGTACAGAGAGGTTTTGCTAAATTATATGGTCAGCAACAAGTCACAGCCTAGAAATCATCGCATCTATTCAATGGAAACTGAGTTGGGATCTTCTATTTTCTTCAATGACGTGTGTTGTGAAGAGAAAGAACCAGAAATTGACATGGCTAACAAAAAGAGATATGATCAACAAATTGAGGAATATTCAAAGTAGCAGGATGATGCAGAAGATCAGATTTGCAAGATGAATTTTGATGGGGTTTCCTTTAGAGAAGGAGCAGGAGCTAGCGTGTGGATCAATCACCCCAAAGGAGACTCAAAATTGTGTTCTTACAAGCTTGTTTTTGAATGCACGAATAACATGGCCGAATATGAAGCGTTAATATTGGGGTTAAAAGTTTTGAAAGAATTGGGTGCCAAGAGAATTGTTGTACATGGATACTCTGAGCTAATTATAAATAAAATCAAAGGCATATACCAAGAAAAACATCCCAAAATTAGGGCTTATAGGAATATGGTACTAGACTTTCTTGAGAAATTTCCAAAATGTAATCTTTTGGCAATTCCAAGAGAACATAATCAGGTTGTTGATGCCTTGGCTACTTCAGCAACAGTTTTCAAAGTTCCAATTTTCCCTGACAGAAGTTACAAGGTTAAGCTCAAGTACATGCCAGCAGTACCAGATAATATGAAGCACTGACAAGTTTTCTAAGACGACAAACATATAGAAAGCTTCCTCAAGATGGAGAATGAATTAGAGAATTTGAACATTGATGATGAATACTATGATGATGAGGTAGATGCAACGACTTTCACAAAGGAGGGGTATTTTGACAATCAGATTGCAGGCAGAGATATCATTCAGCTAAAGAGCAACATCATTCCCAAGGATGTGATCCCATTGGAGAAACTCTTTGATAATAATGATGTGGCAATAAGTCCAAAGATTACAGTAAATGAAGGGGATGTGGAAGATTGCAATATTGGTACTCCAGAAGACCCAAACATCATTAAGATGTCTAGAAATCTCAGCCTTGAAGTCAAGGAGAGATATATCAAATTAATGAAAGATTTCCCTGATGTTTTTTCCTGGAGTTATGATGATTTGAAAGTTTATGACACCAGTATAATCCAGCATGTGATCCCAATCAAAGAAGATCACAAGCCATTCAAACGAAAATTGAGAAGGATAAATCCTTTACTACTGCCTTTGATCAAGAAAGAAGTAAAGAAACTATTTGAATCCAAAATCATAGTGTCCTTGAGATTTTCTAAATAGGTGGAAAATCTAGTGCTAGTCAGAAAAAGGAGTGGAGAAATCAGGTTGTGTGTGGATTTTAGGAATCTGAACAAAGTATCTCTAAAGGAAAACTACACACTGCCTAAGATGGATCATATCTTACAGAAGGTGGTGGGTTCTTAGAAATTGTCAATGTTAGATGGCTTCTTTGGATACAATCAAGTTATGGTACACCCTGACGATTAAGAAAAGACTACATTCACAACACCTTGGGGAACATTCATGTATGCCAAGATGCCTTTTGGGCTCATGAATGCAGAGGAAACATTTCAGAGAGCTATGGACATAGATTTTGCTGATGAGAAAGACAAGTTCATTTTTATCTACCTGGATGATATCACTATGTATTCTGCCTTGGATGCGGAACACCTCAAGCATCTAAGAAAGTCATTTGAAAAATGTAGGAAGTTTGGTATATCGTTGAATCCCAATAATTCAAATTTTTCCATGGAATAAGGAAAGATTGTGGGTCATATTATTTCAAAAGAGGGGATAAAGGTGGATCCCAGCAGAGTTGAAGGAATCTTGAATATTGGCATACCCAGAAGTAAAAAGGAGGTACACTATTTCTTGGGAAAAGTGAATTTTTTGAGAAGATTCATCCCTAATTTGGCTGAAATCATAAAACATATTACCAACATGCTCAAGAAGGGAAATGAAATAAAATGGATTCCTGAAGCCAGAAAGTCCTTTGAAGACATCAAGGTGGCATTGACCAAGGCTCTAGTACTAGCCAGTCCTAATTTTGAAAATGATTTCATATTGTTCTCTTTCACCTCAAAACACACAATTGTTGGTGTTTTACTCTAGAAACATGACCAAAATTTTGAGAATCCCATAGCATATTACAGCAAGACATTGAGGGATGCTCCTTTGAAATATGACATCATGGAGAAGCAAGCATATGCTCTAGTCAAGGCCTTGAAAGAATTCAGAGTTTACATCCTACATTCCCATACTACTTCTTATGTACCGAGCATCTCAGTGAAAGACATCTTAACCCAGCCTGATCTTGAAGGAAAGAGGGGAAAATGGATAGCGGTGTTGTTAGAATATGATATTGGCATCAAACCTACAAAGTTGATCAAGGGACAGGGGTTGGCAAAGCTGATGGCATAGACCAATTACAAACTCTTAGGAATAAATTGCATTGCAGACCTGTCAGAGGTTGCAGAAGAAGAGAAGGAAACTCCACAAATATCCCAGAAATTTCTTGATTCCACATGGTATGCGGACATCATCTTTGTGTTGAAAAGATTGCAGGCTTCTCCTGAATCTAGTAAAACAAAGGCCATATTCTTGAAACTTAAGGAAACAAAGTTTTGTATAGTAAATGAATCTCTATATTGGAAAGATCTAGGGGGGATTTTATTGAGTTGTTTGATAGAATAAGAAGAAGAAAAGACCATCAGAGAGTTCCATAAGGGTGATTGTGGGGGCCATAATTATTGGAAGACAACTATGCATAATATTTTGAGGGTTGGTTTCTATTGGCCTAGAATTTTTCCCAATGTCTATAAAGAGGTTTCAAAATGCCATGAATGTCAGAGTTTTGATGGAAAAGGAAAATTGAAGCCTCTTTCTTTGAAACCAATTTCTATCGAAGCTCCTTTCAGACAATGGAGCCTTGATTTTATAGGGGAAACACATCCACAATCCTCGGCCCAACACAGGTGGATTCTGACAACAACAGATTATTTCACTAAGTGGATTGAGGCAGTTCCCACCAGGCAGGCAACAAATGATGTTATCATCTATTTTTTAGAAGAAAATATTATGTCTAGGTTCGGGTGCCCGACTAAGATCATAACAGACAATGCAGCAGCTTTCAAATCCAAGAAAATAGAAAAAATCTGCAGTGATTACAATATCACTCCTGGTCATTCTACATCATACTATCCTCAAGGGAATGGGTTGGTTGAGTCTTCAAATAAAATCTTAGTCAAAATCATCAAAAAACTATTGCAAGAAAATAAAAAGGCCTGGCACAAAAAGCTCATCCATGCACTGTGGGTTGACAGAATATCCCCAAAGAGATCTATAGCCACATCCCCTTTCGAGATCGTCTATGGAACTGAAGCAATTTTTCCTACTACATTGGGGTTGCCAGTAATGAGACTATTACAGGAGCAATATGCAGAGATAGATGCCACACAAAGAAGGAAGGATGAACTCATCAGTGTACAACAAACTAGAGAAAAAGCTTTCGACAATACTCAACTGCACCAAGACAAGACCAAAGAGGATTTCGACAGACATACCAAGGTGGATAACTTCGAACCAGGAGACTTTGTACTAAAATGGGACGCCAGAAATGAAGATAAAGGAAAACATGGGAAATTTGATCACTTATGGATGGGCCCATTCAAAATTGCAGCATACCATGGAATTAAAGCCTACATACTATAGGATATTAATGGAGACATCATTGGAGGAGGGTCTGTGAATGAGAGGTTCCTCAAGCATTATATCGTTTAAACATCATCAACCCTTCCATTCATTGTACATAATTGTTTTTTGTTTTCATTTCGCATGAAGAAGTTGGAATAAAAGCAGCACAGTTGAAGCCTGAGGTGAAGGTCCTGAGCTGTGCTGGGTAGATTTTGAGTTTTTTGAATAACGATTGGTGGATTCAGACTGTATAAATAAATCACAGACGAATGGGTAGGCATGTTGTCTATCGTTCTTTGCTACCTCGTAGGGAGGATAGAATCCCCAATATGAGCCTACGTTATCACCATAAAAATTCTCAGATAGGATCTAAGTTTTAGATTTAGCAGAGGGATAGAGAAGTGTGGAGATGTGATAAATTTGGAGGACCGAGTCACATCTAGCGGAGAAGGGCCAATATAGTGGAGGTGCATAATTTGATGGGTCCCGGCGGGCCATAGATCTTAAATAACCCAGATCGACAGTTAGGAGACATATCGGGTGAGTAAATAGAACGAAGGTTAATCGCTCGAGAGTGGTTCAGTGAAAATACCGTGGTTTCACCTCACAGACACGTGGTGCCTCTAGAGGCATATTGAGGAGAAAAGATGTCTACCCAAAACCTCTTTGCCTCGCCCCTGATAACAAAAATCGCATATAAAAGGAGGGCCCCGGTCATTATTTTATGATATTTCAAATCTTTTGAATGTTCAAAAATTGGCGCAAATGATCCTTCGAACTGAAGCTCAACTGTGAACTAGACTCACTCATTCTCTGCTAATCCACAAGTATTTTTCATCATGGAAATGAATCCTGTCATTTTATCTATAACAAAGCAAGAACCCGCCTCTAAAGAAGAAGCCCTAATTGACAGGACTCTGATGTATTTGACAAAGAAATAACTATCTCACCCATTTTTGCATCTAGAGCCAATTTGTTAGACAATGTCGGGAAATGAATACCCTTCCTCAAAGCGGCCCAAGCCTCCTTAACCCCTTACATCGTCGAAGTCGTATTTCCTTTTTCAGAATTCATAAACTGGTGTGAGGAACAATACTCCCATGAAGAAAAGGTCATTTTGAATAAGTTAGGGTCAGAATTCTTGTGCGGAATAGATAGCCAGTCAATTCGACACACCCTCAGTACATCAGAGTCTTCCCTCGTAGTGTTGGAGCCCTTCGAGGAAGAGAAACTAATCATAGTCTACAAAGAATGTCCCACCGAGGTCAAAACCCTATTTTTGTAGACCATCGTTAAACCTGAACATCATTCTGAGAGTCGGTCGTTGCCCATGAATGTAAGTGTCATGGTTATTGAGGTCCAGTGGGCCTGTTCCATACTCAGTCAAATTTTAGGGTTGGATAACGACAAGTTTGTAGTAGAGGTGATGTTGGATTTTTTGTTGACCTTTTTCCAGTCAGTCAGTTAGGATCATCTTTGAAGATTTCATCGCCGATAATGTGCACAAACAGTTGGTAAATTTCCAATCACTGAGACACTTCAGGTATTACACGCATTTGTTGAGGATGTTCTTGGAAACAAGTAAGACATAATTCCCTGAAGCTGCATTTGTCTCGACCAAATGCAAAAGGATCAAAATGATTATTTTTATAAATAAGATCATGTCCAAGGTTTATAGCTTAATCTTCAACACGGGCCTCCCAAGGGTTTTGGAAGAAATGAAAATCTCTTTAAAACCCAATCCAGAGAACAGGGTAGGAGATTGGATGATGTTCATGAATTCTACTGTAATTTGGGTATATGGTTATCAATAGGGACCTTACATTTTACCTTTCTTCTTGACTCCCATAGTCTTTTCACTAGAGTTCATCAGTCAAAGGATCATTTCAGAAACAAAACATTTTCTGAAAATGCACAAGGCATTTAACTTAAAGTTCCTTTCATAATAGGACCCTTCGTGGTAAAGACTAGGTCATGCTTGCCTCAGATCCAGGCTAATCTCAATGAATTTGGGTTTACACAGTTATAAGGGAGGAAATATGATCCACACCGGGTCATATCTAAAAGAATACTAATGAGTAGACAAGGCTCGTATGAGCATGAGCATATTGAAGGATTTGATAAACTGGCAAATCTAGAAACCTGTGCATATATGGAAGTCGTTTTACAGGTTGATCAAACACAACAAATAAATTCATCCCCACAACAGATCCAGACACAGGAAACTTCTCCAATGTTGATTATTAAAGCTCTGAAGATGGTTGTTTATAACAAGAGGATAATTTCAGAGGCCCTGGGCCCCAGATAAGGTAAAGTTCCACAGAAATTCTAGTGACATGCTATATTCAGACTACCTGAGTTTGAGTTTGAGGGTTTCAAGACTGACAACCCATGCACTCAAATTGGATGGAAAATTGAAGCAGGAAAAATCATCCAGCAAAGCCTGGCAA
The DNA here is from genome assembly GCA_032191745.1 of Picea mariana. Lineage (NCBI taxonomy): Eukaryota > Viridiplantae > Streptophyta > Pinopsida > Pinales > Pinaceae > Picea > Picea mariana. The sequence continues at coordinate 8,958 of JASDQU010213664.1, read as the reverse complement.
ACACAAGTCAAAATATTGGAATCTGAAGGCCCTCAGGGGGTAAAAGCTTCTTTAGATGAGAAAGAGAAGATGATCCAAAGCCTGAAGAGGAAGCTGAAGATTTCTACCACAGAATATCCACAGACAGAAGAGCTAGGCACTCTAGAGCAAGAAAAAGAGACATTCAAACAAGAAGCACTAAATTACAAAGCCAAAGTATTGTAGCTAGAAAAGGAAAAAGAAATTTGGTCACAAGGACAAGCAGCAAAATTAGACATGGTGTCTATTGTACCTTCTACTACAGAAACTGGATCAAGCACTGATGGATTGGTTCATTCTATGTCTCAAGTAATCTTAAAGACAAGGGAGATCAAGATCCTTAAGGAGGTCATAGAAAAGCTGCAGCAAGAGATGAAAATGAAGGATGAAAAGATGGCCCAATTCCAAAAGGAGAATCAAGAGTTGCAAGAAAGGGTGAACAAGTTGAAAACGAGGTTGAAGGGAAAAGTACTGTTGCAAGGAGATAAACATGTAATATGTGATGTTGTTGTTGCTAAAGCTGCTAAGTTCAGGGTTTATCTGAATTTTATAAATGACAAAGACAACATGGCTATCGCTGCCCGAAGTAGATTTACTGTTGTTAATGAGACACTGGCGAAACATCCCTCGGAATGGTCCCAGAACGCTATTATTTGTTGAATTATGTGCCCACTGCTGATCTTCAAACCATTGGGGTAAAAGACAAAACTGCATTGATCATTTGGGCTAGGAGGATCACCGATAAGCACAATTTTCTTTATTCGGTTCAAACCAAAGCTGTGCAAATGGAACAGAGTATACAAGATTTTAAGGATACATTTGAACAATTGTTTATCAAGGGCCTCCCACCATTTTGGGATGGTAAAGGGAAATTATACAATCAAGAGGAATGCAATTCTCTCCTCACTCGGTGCAGAATGGATCATTCAAAAGTTGAAGGCCTGGAAGAGAACCTGAAGGGACCCAGTTTGGTGGAATATTTGGCCGTGGACTTTGAGATTCTGAATCAGTTTAAGATAGTAAAGACAAGGCTGTCAACTATGTCTTACGCTACTTGCATTGATCTAGAGGTTCTGATAAAGGAAATGATGGATTACGAGATTCCTTCTAACTCACAGTGGAAGGAGATCGTGCGGCTGGGCAAGACGAAATATCATTTTCCAGGGACCAGTAAGTAACCTCCAGGTATCACCAAACTAGCAAGTTCAACAAAAGATCGGAGAAAGATAGATGGCGCAGAGGAAGCCGAGCAGTCAGAGAGATCTGTCCCTAGTTTATGAAAGGTTTTTTGTTTAAATCATTGCAAATCTGTTCGCCTACCGAAACCGTTGGCTTGTAATTATTTTATTCAGTTTTAGAAATCGAAACACTTCAATTTCAGACATTGTAATTGAATTGTATAAGTACTAGAATTTTTGAACTAATTAACGCTGGAAGAAGTGCAAGGGCACCTTTTTGGTTGTTTGAACTACATTGTAATTTTTTAGATTTTAATTGAATATATATGCAGAAGCTTTTGAAGTCTCTATAAAAAGATTCTAATGGTCGTGATATGAGTTTTGTCTTCTCTCATCTTATGTATTTCCTGTGTTCTTTATTTACATTTTCATTGTCTTTTGTTTAAATCAGATAGTTAAAAGCTCATAATTCATCTTGTGATGTTCTCGGCTTAAGCAATTTAAATTGTGTATTGTTCTTCCTAGCTAATTCAAAATTCATTTCAGTAATGCTCTGATGCAGTTATTTGTTTTCCCCTTCTTCCTACACTCTGCTTAAATTCAATTTATAACTCAGATTCATCGCCTCATTTAGCCTTTATCCTCTGGAGAGCTCTACCAGTTGGTCATTGTTTTCATTCAATTTTAGAATTTTGACTCCATAGCCCTGAGTGTACCTCCTCTTCCTTGCCAACAAATTTATGAAAAAACCCCAAAACATTCTAAATCTAGCCACTGATAGCCAAAGAAATATCAAGTGACATGAGAGAGCCCTCTCTTAGTTGAGCAGGCTAGTGCTAACAGGTACCCTATGGAGTACTGTATGAGGTGCCATTTAAAATACCATATGAGGTGCCAGATGACGCACCATATAAAGGATCAAATGAGATGTATACACCAGTTAATGTCCACAATTTCAGGTAACCAGGAATCAATTGCATTTATTTGAATTAGTTAATGGAAATTAAGATTAAATGATGCAATCCTTAGAAATTTTTATGATCAAATGTCCAAGTCAAATACTTGAACATTGATCTAATCTCTTCATCATTATGATTGCCTCCCAAAAGATGCCTTCAAATTCGAAATTGGCACACTCATGCTCACACATGGCAAATTGTGTGTGTGAATTCATTGATGAATGAAACCGTTTCCACCCTGGGCACATTCAAAAATGTGGGGATCTCTCAATTGGTTGTCCCATTTATGCTTTGCACTCTCCCTCTGCTCAATTTCAGTCGCCTCTGTCTAATTGCACTCAGCCTCTGTCTAATCGCGCTCAACCTCTTCTTAATCGTGCTCATCCTCGGCATGATTGCACCCATCCTCTGTTGAATTTCACCCCATGTCCTTTCTCCACACCGTAACCATGCTCAAACGGTATGAGTCATCCTCATATGTTGACCTCTTTTCCATCCCCAAGTTCGCATAGTGCAGGGACGTGTTCCTTCATGCAAGTTGGGGATCATTATTGGCTCATTTGCAGGGCCATAATGATGACATTTTGATGCAATTTTCCCTTGGATTTTATGGAAAGATGGCGCACGTGGGGTCTCTTACCTTCATGGTCTCTGAGGAATCCATTGCCTCAACCACAAAGCTTCCAAGAATTGGGGATAGATGGTTTAAACACCACCAGTTGCCAAGATTGAGCTATAACAGGGTTTTCAAACATGAATTTCATAATATCTCTGGAGCTAAGGGATACTCCAAGGAGTGGATTAAAGAGGATCTAGTTAACCCTCTCATAGTCATCACCAGATTGATCACTTTTGAAGGTAGATATTCTATCTTTAAATCCCATCACTTTCTATTATTAGCTCACTTTCAGTTCAATAAGCCATTGAATTTTCCCTTTTACTTCTTAAAGAGTATTGAGAATATGTCTTCCCAAGTACGGAAGAATGTAACCAATCCCCATAACAGCCTATTTCACCGTGGCCTTATCAAACTACTTGTCTTAGACGAGTTGGAGAAACAGGGGAAAACATGGGATGAGTTCATTTACCAATTTTCAAACCCTCATCTTACAATCAAGACTAGCAAGAAGACACTTGACCTAGGGACTATTACTCCACCCAAACCCCATTCTCCAAAGAATCCAAACCCTCTTGCTCAAACTATTCCTTTACCGGACCAAAAGTCTAAGAAACTTGTTGATACCCCTACAGCCTCATCGGGCAAGAAGACCAAGAAGCCTATTGCTAAACCCCCAATGCCTTCAACGTCTATTGATCCTGCACCCAAAAAGTTACAAGAGGTAATTAAACAAGACTTCCCTGTGGTCCCCACAAATAGGAGAGGAGCTAATCGATTTAATAGAGGATCTTTTTGAAAGAGTACCTGAAATACAAGAGGAAAACCTTATGAAAAAATCCCAACCACCTTGGACCCTGTCCAAGTGTCCTCTGATATCGAAAGCCCGCACAAAAGACTTAGGGAAGTGTCTGCAGAAGAATTGGAGCTTCATAGAGAGACAAAATCTGAACCTAATTTTCCTCATAAACCCACTATTACTCCTACCTTACAAATTCCTACGCCAGATCCTAAACCTGATAGAATTTCTACATCTTTCAAGGGATCTAAGCCCTCATCCAAGATATTTGATCTTGCTCCAACCATTGAAAAGCTACAACAGGAAAATGATCATATGTTGCAACAATTGGAAGAGAGGAAGACTTTGGACACGCATCTTCACCATGACAGTGCAATACTCCAAACAAAGGTGAATTCTCTTCAACGATTGGTTGATGAAATGACCAAAACCAATCACAACCTCATGGAACAATTGAAATAACATAAGAGACACAAGACAAAATTTTCAAGGCAAGAGGGAGAAGCTTCTAAAGCTAATCCTTCTCAGCAAGTCTAGTCATATGGAGAAATTCATTTTTGTTTATAGTGGGACCTGCAAAATCTTAGGTGTGGGGGTAATGTTGGGCTCATGATTTGGTTAAATTAATGATGATGATTAGATCCTTTTTGTTTGGTATTATATGTGTATTTTACTATTTTGAAGAAGTTTTGAAGGATTCTTATACCAAATCGTCATAACTTATACCAGGTATGTATAATTGAAGTTTTGTGATGATTTCAAGTTTAATTCAACATGATTTAATGATTCCAGGGAGCTAATGTGTGATCTGTGTGTCACAGAGTAAAATTACATGGCGTTTTTCCATCCAGCAGCTCATCCGGTACTCCATCCGGCACTGCATCCAGTACCCCATCTGACACTGCGTCCGACACTCCATCCTACACTAAAACCATGGGTGAGTTGGTGGTTGTTATATCGACGTCTTGTGATGGGAAAATTGGTGACATGGGTTTTGCTTGTGCTCGCAGCCTCTAGCTACTGAGCTTTTGACATCATGGATTGGGTTGTTATGTTGAGCGTTGAGTGGCTCGTTTGGTTTATAGAAGCCACCGGCGGTTAAAACACATTTAATGTAATTTACTATTTTTAGAGGAGGTCGACCCTTCCAGTGGTCGACCTCTCTACTTGTAACTCCTATAAATACCACAGTAGTCATCATACAAGTGGTTAAGTTCAGAATTGTGAAGCTAGCATTTCTTTTGCTGTGTAATTCGAGACATTTCCATAACTTGTGTAAAATTGTGTTTTTAATTTAAAATGCTAAAAGTGTGTTGCTTGAACTCGTGCTTCGTTGTTGAGGAGTAGTCACAACCTACTGGGGGGGGCACCAGTGATCTGGGTGAATATTTAGCTAGTTAGCTTGTGAATTCGAGTAGAGCAATTGTTATTTCTTTTATTTTCCTATACATGTGTTTTTATCCTTTTTACTTCTTGTGTTTATTGTTCATAGCTTAACTGTTCAATCTCCTTTTTACAGGTTGCTTATGAAGGATAGTGTTAATATGCCATGCCTTTTTAATTAAATAGGAAATAGCTTGCAAGCTTAATTCACTAACCCCGGTGTATGATTAAATGATAGTTATAATTTATGTATGCTGAAATAGAATAGTTAGAAGTTAAAACAGAGTATTGAGATAATGTTTTCTTTGGAACAATTTCGATGGATGATTAGTTGTTAGCTTTGATTTTAAATCTCAGTTTGCTTATCTAGTTTGCTCAATTAGTTTTCTTATTAATTCTCTTGTCATATGTTGAAATAGAAATAGGATTTTGAGTTATGTTTTTATGAGTATTTCCATTTGCAATTTAAATTGTTAAGAATAGGATTAGTTTAGTTTACTTCATGCAATTTCCATTCTAGATCTAGATTGCAATTTTAATTCGAACTTTGATTTTGAGTTTAGTTTTTAGTTATAAGTCTCTAATGGTATGAATTTGCTTACATTAGCATAAGAATGCATTTGAATTAAATAGAATAGTTTTTTCCTATTGTTGATGGTTAATGCATAAATTGAAGAATCACATGGATTTTCGGGGTAGTTGATATTTCTTCTATAATGGCTAAGTTCTCGCTAAATTGCTTGATTCATACTTTTCATTTCACTATAGAAGTTAATAATGAATTCATCCCTCGTGAGTTATCACTAATTGTTAAATGCCATCATGATGTCATAAGACACCGAAGACATAATCATCAACATTATATTTGAATTTTTCTTGTTATTGTAGATTGAAGAGTAGTTGTTGATTAATATTTGACTGTTGTTATGAGGTTTTTAATTCAATAGGTTAAGATCTCCTTTTGTAGATTAGAAGTAATTATGAATTTCATCTTATGAATAGAGTTCACTTGCTTAATAATTGATTAGTTATCTGTTAAGTAGTTTTTATTAAGTTTACTTGTTGCATAAGTTTTAATAGGGTAGTTGCTTGCTTATTTGCTTGTTTACTTGTTGTTGTTCATTGAATTTGATTAGATTGATTAGATTAGTTTGTTGTTTTTATTAAGTTGAATAGATTAAATAGATGGCTTGATTTTTCTCATTAGTTTGATTAAGTTCACTTGTTCATTTTAGGGTTTTCATTTGCTTTCTTAGGACAATCCATCGATCCATTGTTCAAAAGTTACTTAGGGTAAATA
>JASDQU010213662.1:4931-18457 GCA_032191745.1 Picea mariana | reverse complement strand
TATACAGTGCGTGGCTATCTTTGAAACAAAAGACTTCCCTGGGTTGATAATTTATGTTTCACTTGGTTGTTTGAATTTAATTAAGCAATTATAGTGACCAACAAGTAGCACGTGTCTTCTACCATTTTTCTCTAGGGTATAAGTAGTTTTTCTCCCATCATGAATGAAATTTTTGTCAAATTACCATGGTATCCAAAACAAGACATGACATACATCCATGGGAATCACATCACACAAAAACTCATCTCTATATCCTCCTATTTTAAATTCAACTTGGAATTGTTTAGTTACCATTACTTGGTGTCCTTTTTGTAACCATGAGACTCTACACAGATTCAGATGTGTAGTTATCTCTAGCTCCAATTTCTCCACCATTTCTATGGATACCAAGTTATCAGTATCAATTATCACCTTGCATACTCTGTCTTTGGTATTGCAAGTAGTTCTGAAGAAATTGTTCCTCTGCACTGGTCTTTCCACTTCTTACTCTGGCTTCAAGAGAACCTTCTTCATCATCAAGGATATTCCATATTTTGCACCTTCTACCTCAACATTTCACCTTTGCGCTTATGAAATTTGAGTTTCATCTCCTCCTTATTCCTTTCTCTCAGGGAATTCCCAAGACATGTGTCCTATTTTTCCACAGGCATAACACTTCACCTATCCTCCTCTGCCTCTTCCTCTTCCTCGAGGAAAAGCATTCCTTCCACCATACTGTCTCCCTCGGGAACTTCCTCCTCTTTCTGAGTGATTGTGCGGTTTTCCAGTCTCAACCTTGGGCCTCTATTCCTTGTCATGGACAATTCCCTTACCTCTGTTTAGACTTCTCCCTTTTTTTCGTTGAATCTATTTCCTGGGAAATTTATCCTCTTCCTTCAGTGCAATATGATAAGCATCCTCCACTTTCCTCACTGTTATCATGTTGATTTCATCCTGTATTTCATATTTCAGGCCATTAATATACCTGACAACCTTTTCATCATATTTTTCTCTTTGTCTAGCCTTGATTTTCAACTTAAAAAATCCCTCTTTGTATTATTTTACTGTCAATCCTTTATGTCTTAGGTTCTATAATTTCCTAAAAAAAATTATCTGATAGTATTTGGGTACAAATTTAGCCTTCATATTGGCTACCATTCTATCCCAGATATTGATATTTTTCTTGCCTTTACATCTTCTGTCAGCTTGTATTTCATCCCAGCACAATGTTGCGTGTCCCTTAAATATGGTGACGACGTGTTTACTTTATTCTCATAATCAACTTCTTCATATTCAAAGTATTTGTCCATTGCTCTTATCCAATCCAAAAATTCTTCAACATCTAAGTTTCCTTCGTACATTGGGATTTCTATTTTTTCTCTGGCTCCCAATTTGACAACAACTTTTAGCAAGCATTCATTTGCAGCATCTTCCCTTGTAGCTCCTTCAAATTCCACTTATTCTCTCTCTGCATCACTGACGTCTCCAGCATCAAGTGCTCTTCTTTGTGTTGTATCCATGGCATATAATCTTGTGCAAAGTTCTCTCATATCCCTTTCTACAACTGGATTTGCTACAGGTCACTCCACATGTCTCCTAAGCGACATAGTGGTAACATTTTCCTTTACAGAGAGTTTATGTTACGGTGCTGATACCACTTCATGATATTAGACTACCCTTTATTTTATAGACAACACAATTTGAGGCTCTGATACCACATGATGCAGACTCGCCTCTCTCCTCAGGGCTACGCGACCTCCTGGTCAAGAATATTCAATTCCCTGAGCTGAATCGTCTCTTTGGGCCCTTGTTAGACCCAAAATTTGATTCACGCAGGCCCTCTTTAGTTACCAACACTGGCTTGATTCCCCCACACATGCTCTCTCTCTTACGGTTCTAGACAAAAATCTACATCCTGAGCTTCTCCAACAACTAATGGCTGTGATTCACTTCGGGACTCTATCTTTGGGATTTTTGAGTGTTCCAAAAACCTTTTTCCTCAAACTAATTTGTAACTGGAGCTACAGATCAAGCACCACATGATCACCTCAATCAACAATTGATATGTGTCCCTTGTTCCTGCTTTGGATCAATTCCATTCAATGCTCCTCTACTTCTCTTTCTCTCAGAGTGTCAATCCTTTGGAGTGAATCTCCACTCTCCACATGTCCCTCTCTTTATCAACGGCTCCTGTTGACTCCAACATTCAGGACTTATGGCCTTCGGGAATTCGTTCCTCAATTTCCCCCTCTATTTTTTGGAGTACACACTTTTAGATCCCATGATTTGATGATGCGTTTCCTTCTCAGATCGACATCCATGATTGACTCCGGTCATTTGGCTTCGGAATATTTTGTTCCTCCACTCTCACTTTCCCTCGAATCACTATTCTTTCGAATCACATGGATCGCCGCCACTTGTTATTCCTGTATCCAACGGTCCATATTTATTCACTTCTTCATGACTTCAACGATCCCGCTCCTCAAAAAATTCCAAACCTCTGAATAAACAGAGTGTCGAAGGAATCTAAGACTATCCTCTATGCAACTTTCCTAGATCTCATAGTCTAGAAAGATCTCGATTCCTTTGAATGGATCTTTCTCGTTATTTGGGAAATTTTTAGTGGACTCCTCCCTACTGAATAATTTGCATCCTCTACCTCTTCTGAGCTTGTTCCTCCTCGAAAATTTAAGCTTCTCAGAATGTTTCTCCTTACACACTCGCACCTATCAAAATGAGTTCTTCGACACTTAGCCAAAATTTGACCCTGTGCACACCTTGCAACATGTTTCTTTCAACTTAGACCCTTTATGGGAAACTCTGCACTCCTTGCAACAATTATTACACGACTCAATTTTTCCTCCTAAAAAATATGACGTTGAGTGTGTTTCTACCTATGCATGACTTGCATGGTCCTTTGCACTCCTTTGCAAATGAAGCTTCATGTTATCTCTCCTGAGCTTCTGAGTCAAACTAGACTCCGTCAACGCATGCCTTGCGGACACTATGCACTCCTTGCATGAGCTCGTAGAAGAGAAACAATTGAAGCTTATCTAATTCTCACATATTCATACATTCAACTATGTAATGCATTCATAACATAAAAACAAGTAATAACAAAGAATACGATTAAACAAAAATCCTACCATTCATTCAGGTAGACACGGTAACAACAATCCCAAAATTTTTGGATCAACACTGCTCTGTTATACTCATTCAAATGGTATGTACATGGGCTCATAAAACTGCACTAATCTTCAATGACCTCGACAATATCAACTTCAGTAACTTTTAGTAGCCTCATTTGGGAATACAATACATATATTTATAAAAGAAGGGCTCATAGAGTTTTTTCCCTCCACCTACCTTAGTGCTATCTTATCAAAGTAAAATCTTTCAACCACTAAGTCTAATTACAATAAAGGATGGGTACAGACAGATAAGAACGAATGCTTCATATCTGCACTATTATCAATTACATTAAATAAAATACAATCTCCATCGATCTCACATGATGGTTCAACCATTTATCATTTAAGAACCTTAATTACAATCCTTTTGAGATATTTATATGATATGCCATCCTTAAAATTTAAAATCAATTCAAAATGCGTGCTAAGGAGATGAGTTGTGCTCCACTTGCACTCTGATGGCGTTGCTCTTGTATCAATTATCCATCATCATTATCATCATATTGCGACGAGGTTTCAGTGAAAATGTTTGTCACTCCTATAGAAGCTTCATCAAAACTTTCTAGAAACAATGACCAATGAAAGGAACCAACATTGAATTTTTTAGGCAAGAGCTATCTATTAGGTAACTCAAGATCCCTCCCAAGGAGGAAGAGGGGATTCATAAGTCCCTGTCTTTCTCTATGGTTTTAGCCTATCAATATATTGATCCATTGGTAGCTATATGATTTCCATTTTTTGTTTTTCATGGTTCTAGTTCTTGCAAGTTTCTCTAACATTTATTTCTCTTTGTTTTTTTTCAGTTTTATTTCCTTGTTTCATGTGTATTTGGTTATCTAATCAACTCACAAACCTCTATCTTATTTAGATGACTAAACTAAGAAGACAAGTGGTGTTTTTTTTCTCACGCATGTGACAAAACCAACACAACAGATTGACAACCATACTGGGGATCGATATCAAATTCCTCCCTATATAAGTCTTGAGAGAACTTATTTATAATTGTTTGGATATGAGGTACCAAAAATGACCTAATACAATCTTCCAAAGTCAGAATTCATAGCCAAGGAAAGAGAATTTCACTTGGAAATTTCTTTTCCGATGTGTGACAGGAAGTGCATGGATTTCAAGGCACATAGATGCACATTCTGCACACTGTGTTTGTGAAAGCCTTCATAACTTTGCACATTGTGCACCCTTTGTGCGCCTGTAAGAACTACAGCCCACACATAAGTTCATTTTTTTCAAATTGTAAGGGTTTTTATGAGTGGTTTGAGGGCCCCTTGACTTCAGATTTTAATTTCCTTCACTTTGTAAAGAAACCACACTTCACATAGAGTCCTTTATCACAAGAAATTTTAGCTAACATAAGCAAATAGGGGTAAAAAGAATCATGATTCTTCTCTTTTCTTTGTTTCCACATGGATGGCTCATTTGGAATTTAAAATTTTGAGTTGAAGTTATTTCTTTTTCAAACACAATCAATTAATTTGGGACTAGAAATCAATTTTAACCCTCAAGTATGCTCTTCCCACGCACCCAAGTGTGATCTCGGGAATCAGAAAAGGTGGTTGAAAGGAAATTTCATCTCCCTTACAAAATCATTAGGAGAGGACAAAGCCCCCCTAGGGTACCTCTTAGTTTTGGAAATTATCTTGAATCTTTGTAAGGGCCCATACATGCCCACATGTTTGCAATCTTAGGATAGTTTCTAAAAACTTTCTTAGTTTAGACAACACTCTAGGAAAGTTTAAAAGATCAAGTAATGGGCCCATACATGCCCACATGTCTACAATGCTAGGATAGTTTCAAAATATTTTCTAGCTTAGACAACATTCTATGGAGTTTAAAGGATCAAGTAAGGACCCATATGCCCGCATTGCTAGTTCTTTAGGGATTTAAATATTCCACAAGGTTGTACCAAAGAAACATAGTAATCTAGTCAAGAAGTTTTGTAAGGACCAAAGGAAGTCCACATGTTGCAATCTTACACTTAATTTATTAAAAATATTTTGCACACTTTTCACTTTATTGCACACAAATCCACTCATCACACACATAATTTCTATTAGAATAGTGGAGGTCAAAGTATGCTTTCTTTTTTAGTACTCACAAAATTACTTCAAAGGAAATTTGAAAGATACGACTACTTCTTTATAAATTATCCACACCAATTTAATTCAAACGAGGTTGGTCCATGACCCCAATCTCTCTAGCCAATACATCTAAAATTTTTCTAAGAAAGAACTAAATTTTCCTCCACAGGAGGTGCCAAAATAATTTTTTTAGTCTAGGTAGAATCTCTGGGGTAGGCATCCAAATAACCCCCCGTTATCACGTTCTCACATTTTGAAATAATAGAAGTTGAGAATATGGATCTTTCAAATCCTCCAAGTCAAGTGTTCCTATACCATAAGGCAGGGAGATACCCATAAAGGGTCAAAGGCTGGGGTCCAGTTGTTCTTTGCATCCCTCCTTGAGTCACCCAACTCTTGTGAGGGTATCCAGCCCATGACCCATTTCTTAGGCCTAAAATATAAATGTTGCACTTTGACCAAGGTACTTAGTGGAAAAACATAGGATATCTACCCAGGTGGTGTTTGTGGGTTGCAATTGCACCTTGATCATATTTTTTGTGGCTATTGGGAAATATCACCAACTCTTTTGGGATATTCACCCTCTACCCCTCATTATAACTAATTACTTCAACCTTCACTAGTTCCTCTTTTGGTGGCTTCAGACCCCACTTTCGAGTTCTATTGGAAGGCCTAATGCTAAATTGAGAGGAGGGACGATAGGTCTTTTAGGACACTAGCATTTATTTGTGTTTTTCCCCCACACGGTCAAAATCCACCTATCCACATGCTTGTTTACTTTACAGTTGATTTATGTATGATGTTCAAGTCACAAATACAAAAATATCTTGTTCATTTATTTCTCTCTTATCACCATTTGTACACATTCACTTTGTTGGTCGGAACCATAGGGGAACCACAGAATCCCCGTCGTTCTAGATGCTTGTGGAATCTCCCTCCCATTCTAGGAGGAGTCCTTAGTCTCGCCAACTCACCGACCACACCATCTCACACCCATGTGAGTGCTACTATATTGGGATTAAATTTAGTTGGTTCCACCTTTCTTGGGTCCAATACCCAAGGAAATCCTTATATTGGTTCTCCTTCACAAGGAGGCGGGGGACAAACTTCTTCTCAAGGGAGAAGTACAAAACCACCAAATCCCTCTTAATGGATAGGTCCATTACCTACATACACAATGGCTGGAACTAATCCTCCACCAAATCCCCTTATGCCATACTTGGCATCCATCAACATTCCCGATTTAACCAAACTCACGAATGATCCCATTTTGCATGACGCCACTTGGTCCAATATGCCTACCAAATTGCCTTCGAATATTCCAAAGTTTGAAGGAAAACTAGGGGAAGATCCCACCAACCATTTTATGACCTTCCACTTATGTTGCTCTTCAAACAACATCATGGATGATTCCATCTTCTTGAAGTTATTTCAAATAAATCTCATGGGATCATCAGGCAAATGGTATGTGGATGAAAAATTAGGGTCCCACGTGACCTTTGAATCATTGGCCAAGGCATTTTTGTCCTTTTTCCAATTACTAGTTCATCATGACACTGGTTTAGAACTTCTCTCTGAGTTCAAAAAAACCACTTCTATCCATATATACGACCACAACCATGAATGGTGTCGCTGGCGTAGTTTATGTAAAGGAGAAACCACCAAAGAACAACTTCTTGATTAGTTTCTTAAATCACTCGTCCCTGTGATTGTAAATAATGTAACATCCAATTTTACTCAATTAGAAGAGGAATCCATAAAAAAGGATAAAAAATTTGACCTCATATATTGTCAATCAGGTTACTTGTACACATTATTTCCTGATGCACCCAGACCCATACCATTTGGCCAAGACAAACCTGGGATTTCCCATGCTGCGGATGGGTTGATTGGTTCTATGGCACATCTCAACCCTTAAGGACACCCATCACCCACTTATGGTGCAAATAAATATCCACAACCATATGGAGGGATGTATTATTTCCCTCCTCCCACTCACCAAAAGACATATCATGTTGTTCCCCCTCATCTGTTAGGGGGACCCCTACCGGTATCTTAGATGCATCTAGTCTCTCAATATAGTACGGGTCCACCCCCAACCCCCGTATATAACCCCAACATTAGTGGAATTAATTCAACTTACTATGCACCATATGGACCATCTCCACAAAACAACCCATAGTTTCCATTTCCTAGCGCTCCCCATCTAGTTTCTCCTCCACCAGGACAACCACATGCCAGTGTTAACTTTTTTCAACCCTCTCCCATTAAACAGGTTCATGATTTTGAATAGTTGAATACAAAAAATATGGCCCATCATCCGAATAATGCCAAGAAGAAAGGGAAAACTTGAAACAATAACAACCTAGGACCAGGAGGAAATAACCCCCAACAAAATCATCCTGCTGGGTGCAACCAGAATCAAAGAAACCAAAACCCCCAAGGGGGAAACAATAAAAATCAACCACGGCAAGGGAAGAACAATAACCTCATAACTAACTTCCCCTGTGCTCCATGTGGTGAGTATGGACATTATACTCGCCATTTCCCCCAAATTTATGATTACAAACGGATGAAAGAATCCATGAGCACACAACGCCCTCTGGCACCGCCTTCCCCTCACCAGGCCCCAAAACATTATTTGCAACCACCACCTCTGACCATTTTTCAAAACCATATCCCACACCAAGGTGTGATGAATACCTAACAAGAGATAAACTAGACCCCACCACAAATGGGGAAATATCGAAACCTAGGTCCCAATCAACCCAAAAATCCAACCAATCGAAATATCCTCCATACCAGTGAGGAAGAGATTCTTCTGCAAACACGTAGCCATCCATACAACCTGCCTCCTTACTCTACCCTAACCACCTTAGAAGAATCTCCTGCTACAATCAGACAACCATTGATGATTCCCCACCGTAACACTAAACCAAACCCCCATATACCCTAGATGCCTTTACGATGGAATGTACATAACCCGCATGCTAGGGAAACCCATAATAATAGTCTGGTCAATGACTTAGGACAATCCCGTGTACCCATGTCTATGTTGGAGGTCCTCCAAACATGTCCATCATAATGCAAATCCTTTCTTTCCGCCTTAGGGGTAGTCGACCCAGCTGATACTTGACTCATCACCTTTGATCTAGATAGTGGAGAACCATGCCTATTCACCTTGGTCGCTTTTCAAATACTAGTTAATATATGGAACATCACAGTTCATCGATGCATCATCGATGAAGGTGCATCCACATGTATCATGTCCAAATTAGTATGGAAGAAACTCGAATCACCTGAGTTAGTACCATCTTCCATCACCCTAAGAGCTTATGATGGTTGACCATCATCCCCTGAAGGGATCTTCCAAAATTTCCCTATAGAACTTGGGAAAAAAACCATCTTGATTGAAATTAAGTTATCAATGCCCCACTTGATTACAATATCTTGTTCGAACATAGCTACATGTGTTCTATGAAAGAAGTATCCTCTTTTGTGTTTTGTACGATGATGTTCCCCCACACTAGGAAAATCGTCATCATTGACCAACTTACACATTACGAGCCCAATCATTCCGCCAACATTGATAACATCCTCCCTCTCATCTATGCTAGGTCAGATGCTTTCCTAGTCATCGACATTGGTCCGGGAATATTCAAGGACCCATCCTTTTTAGGGACCTATCATGGAACACCACCTCTCCTCAACCATTCTATTTCATCTCAAGTGTGTGTAGTGTCTTCTAATGGGACATATACTAGAGACAATCCTCCTCTCATTGAGGCCCCTCCCTACATCAAATTTCCACCAATCAGAGAACCATTACCCCAGGAATTCCTTGAAAACACCACCGTACCACTTACCCTAGATTCCCCCCACCCCTTCCAAGGGAAAATCCAGGTCTGGGAAACAGTACCCCGGGCCATTACCCAAATCCCCTTTTCTACGCCCCACCTAGAGTCCAAGAATTCTAGGTAGCTGCTACCCTCACCCTTCCCAACATGGTTCTCGCCATCCCTGTATGGTAACTTCATCCACCCACTATGGTTCCTCCACCATATCTCCCTCCTTGGACAAAGGGATTACCGATGAAGATCCCAGTACAAGCTCCTTCCACACCACCCTCACCCCCAACTGGAGAAAACACCACCACCATTGGGGACAGATGAAGGAAGAATGAGCCCATAGCTCTGATCCATTCCCGAGATCAACCTCCTTGCACACTATGCGAAAGAGAAGGACACCCCACTAACACATGTCCTACTCTTCCTGAGTTACACAATATTATCCAACTCCCTAAAGCTACCCCATTTATTTCCACTCCACTAAGTACGTGCACCGTTACTACAAAGTCCTCAACCACACACAAGAAAGGGTTACAAACCAATTTTGTATGTGCCATATGATCAGTATATGGCCATTACACTCATGATTTCCCATTTTTACTTCAATTCCTCCAAAAATTAACCATAGTACGCCACACATCTATGCCTGATCCCTTTCAGGCTCTCCCTACTGATGCTCACAATACTGAAATTCATTATATTTCTTCGCCAATCACCGCACAAATGAGATACAATCCACAGTATCATGACATTTGGTTTATGTCAAGTGAACCATCACACCCTATAAACGATATCCCTTCTAAATCATCACCACTTTAGGACAATAACACTTATCTATTGATAGTTCCCCCTGCCACCTCCCATGATCCCCTGTATTCTCTCATTTTCCATTGTGACAAAGATATCCTAGAGGAATTGACTACCCCCGATTTCCCTTAGAATTCACTCCATCATCGATCACTTTTCCTCTCCCGTGAGGTCTTTCACCCTCCTGATCAATCCTCCCTATGAAAAATCGAAACCAAGGATCATATTCCTCTGGGGAATATAGACTGGTTCAAAAACCCTATCCCTGCCCTCGATGCTTTTGAAGAAGGAAACATGGCCAACATTTCCCCCACAATCAAAATTGACATTTCCGTTAAACCATACATCATAGAAGAGATCACCATTAGCGTCACATGCTCCTCTGAAGAAATCATTTCTTACAAAGCTCTCTTTCAGGAATACCAGGATATTTTTTCCTGTTCATATATGGATATGCCTGGCCTTAATCCTTCTATAGTCGAACATCGAATCGACACATGGCTAGATATTTCCCTGTTCATCAAAATCAATGCCCCCTACACCCATCCAAATTTGCGGCTATCAGAGCCGAAATTGACAAGTTATGGGTTGCTGGGTTCTTTAACCCCTTTCCATACACTTCTTGGGTCTCCAACCCCATCCCTGTTAACAAAAAGAAAGGCACTATTCGTGCCTGCACAGTCTTTCATGACCTCAACCAATCTTGTCCAAAAGACAACTTCCCAACCCTTTTTATCAACCAAATAATCGATGATTGTGCCGACCATGTGGAACTATCCTTTATGGATGGGTTCTTTGAATACAATCAAATTCAAATCCACCACGAAGATCAGTATGAAACCTATTTTACAACCTCTTGGGGTAACTTTTCTTATCGCGTCATGCCCTTTGGACTCAAAAATGTCAGTTCTACTTTCCAACGGGCCATGACCTATGTTTTTCACGATCTTTCTTACATCATCCTTGCTTATTTGGAATACCTCACTGCTTGATCCAAAAAGTGAACCCAACATTTAGACGACTTACGCATCATTTTCCAACGATGTTGCCAATATAATATCTTCTTGAACCCCCTCAAGTGCGTCTTTTGTGTCACTACCAAACGCCTCCTCAGGTTCATTGTCTCCCAACATGACATCACTGTGGACCCCCTCAAGATCCAAGCTATCACAGAAGTTCCACCAGCTAGGAATTTATTGCAACTGCAAAGCTTGCAAGGAAAATCCAACTTTTTATGTCGCTTTGTCCCAGACTATGCCACTCATGCACATGGTTTTCTCTGTTTACTGCATCATGATATCCCATTTCGATGGGACGAACATGCTTACACAAATTTTGATGATTTAAAATCTTCCCTATCTAATGCCCCTTTGATTAGTCCCCCAGACTATGATCACGATTACATCCTCTACTTATCATCCTTTGTTGTTTCAATCATAGGAGTCCTTGTCCAATTAGGGGATGATGGGCATGAACATGTGCTTTACTACATTAGTAAAAATATTTTAGGACCACCCCTGAAGTATAATCATGATGAAAAACTCACGTTAGAAGTTGTCCTGGTAGTCTAGAAAATGCGACATTATATTATGCTTCGAACTACCAAGGTCGTAGCAGATTCCAACCCCATGTAGTACTTTCTTAGTCGACGACAGATCCATGACAAATTTTCCTGATGGATCGTTATTATCTAGGAATACAATCTAGAGTTATCTACTCCCAAAATCAAGAAATCTTTGGTCCTAACCGAACACATTACGACCTTTCCCTCAGATGAAAAAACTTCCTCCATCAATGATGATTTCCCTAATGAAAGCCTCTTCTTCATCCCCTCTGATGACCCATGGTACAACGACCTCCTCATCTACCTTCATACAAAAAAATTTGGGTCTCACCTCTCTCACGATGATCGCTAACACATTTGACATCAGGCTCCCTAATACCTTCTCATCGGAGACATTCTCTACCGCCGCAGGGTCGATACCATCCTTCGACAAAGCTAACATAGTCTTGAATGATTTCCATAACGGCGCTTGTGGTGGTCACCTCTTGGGGATGTACACCTCCCAAAGAATCATCTGAGCATGATACTTCTAGCCCACTTTGTTTCATGACTGCATCCACGCTACCAAGCAATGCGATAAATTCCATCTGTATGCAAACAAATCACAAGCTCCACCAACTCTTATACACCCAGTCATCACAGTCGGCCCCTTTTGTAAATGGGGCATATATTTCATGACTTTCCATCCTCCATCTAGTAATGGACACAAGTTTATTGTCATGGTAGTGGATTACTTTACAAAATGGGACGAAGCCATGGCCACATTTAAGAACACTACTGACACAACAACACGTTTTTTCTTCAAACATGTCATTTCCAGGTTCAGAGTCCCACAACAATTAGTTTCAGATCATGGTAAACATTTTGAGAATGATATATTTACCGAACTCTCCTCAAAATTAGGCTTCACCCATGAATTTTCATCCCCATACTACCCTCAGTCCAACAAACAGTTTGAGGCTATCAATAAATTCCTCAAAACCATGCTACAATGCACCATCAACAAACATAAGACAAATTGGCATCATATGTTGTTTTATTCTTTATGGGCCTATTGCATGGTAGCAAAAAATGCCATCGGTTTTACACCATTCCACCTCATGCATGGGATCAAATCCACCCTTCCCATTGAGTGAGAAATCCCCACATTATGCACTTACATAGAGCTCATACCTGACACTAATCCAATGGACAACACTTGCTGAACTTAGAATCACTTGATGAAGACCGTCGATCTTCATTACAACACAATGAATCATCTAAAAAATGGTCCAAAGCCACCTTCGACCTCCATTTCAACCTTCACTCACTCAACGAAGGTGATCTTGTGTTAGCCTATGATATCATCCATGACCCTCTCGACCATGGGAAATTAAAGTCATTATGGCGCAACCCCTTCATCATCCAACATTGCCTCACTAAAGGTTCCTACATATTGGCCTCTCCAGAAGGCTTCCCTCTCAAGGAACCCATCAACGGGTTATACTTGAAGAAATTTTACGCCTAAGAATAGCCCCCCTACCTTAGGTTTCTCTTTGAACACATTTGTAGAGTTTTTAGTCTTCTTTATTTCCACCATTCCTCATGTCTGATCTATCACCCATGTTATTGATAGATGCATCATTCATCAACCTACCACATTGGTTACGCTGACAGTGCCAGCCACTGGACCCAGCATCTCACTTTGGCCACTTGGGCCCTCTATAACCCCTCACATATACTACTCCATTCCAGTGGCATATTCTTAGGCACGACCACTAATAACCAAGACGAATATGACGTTGTCATTGGTCTCTTCATCGAGGCCATTCATTGCCACATTCATCACCTTAGCATTCTATTAGATTCCCACAACGTGTATCATGTTCACGATTGTTTCCTCTTTAGCAAATACCTGCAAGTTAGACTCCTATCTCACAATTTTGATTCCATCACATTTACACATATTACAAGAAACCTCAATCAAGTAGCAGATCACATGGCTAACCTACTATTAAATTTAAATTTATCACATTAAAAACATCATATACACAACATCATA
>JASDQU010213661.1:0-13295 GCA_032191745.1 Picea mariana | reverse complement strand
TTGAAGTCAAAGCTCCTTAGGTCAAAGATCCTGAGGTCATAATTCTTCAGAGTAAAATTTTCTAAGGTCATTATTATTGAGATCAAATTATTTGAAGTAAAAGTTCCTGAGGTCAAAGTTCTTGAGGTCATAGTTCCCGAGATCGAAGTTTATGAGATCAAAGTTCCTGATGGCATAGTTCTTGAGGTCATAATTCATGAGTTCATAGTTCCTGCGGACAAATTTTTATAGTTCATAGTTCGTAAGGTCATAGTTCCTCATGTCAAAGTTCTTTAGATCAAAGATCCTAAGATTATACTTCCAATATTCGATAATTAGTTTGTTATTTGTATATGTTTTGCAATTATTATTGGGAGGAATTCAATTTTACTATACATTACTCATGTTGAATAAATTTTGTAATCAATTATGTAAAGATTCTTTATGAATTAGAATATTAACCTCAAATGAATGATTAGCATTGCTCCAATAGTAGTTACGATTTTCATTTAATAAGATCATTGAAACAATGTTTTATATGGTACATAAAGGTACTTCTTATAATATGGAGATTGTGTTTTATGGTGTAAGAGAGATGTGTAATTCCATTATCTATATATATATATAGGCATTGTCTAAACATTCAACTTTTTGAACTTTTTCACTGAAATATGACAAAACATATCTTGGTGAAATCACTATTTTTTGTTGTTTAAATTGCATTTTTGTGTGTATAAATGGATTCATCACTTTGGAAAACCTTCAGGGAACTTGAATTATACATGGAATTATACAAGCTCAATCACTCAAATCTGGTGTTCCAACAATTTTTAACCAAATTTCAGAAAAAAATTGATCAGAAAATATACCCATAAAAACTCCAAAAAGTCGAACATTTAGACTACGCAAGATATATATAATTTAAAAAGTACATTGAAGATGTCAACATTCAAAAGGGAGAGGTGTCCTCCACCAATTCTTTGAAATTTAAGCTTAAATTTGATTAATTGTAATTATAATTTTGGGTTAGTGTCAATGGTTTGTAAGCTAGTTTTAACGATTCTTTCACAACTAAAAGAGAGACAGGAGAGGAGACACGTCACAGTGGAAGAGAAGATAATAGAATGGATTTTGATGGATGAACATGATCCATGGATGATTCCTTAACGATGAGTGTCTAGGGATGAAAAGAGATAGGTATTCATGTGCTTTGAATCCTCATTATTTTTATGTTATTGTTGTTTTTTAGAAAAAAAAATTCTTTGATGAGTTAAATTCCAATAAGCAAGAACTAACAAAGAGACCACATAGCCAACTAAGGACTCTTGTTAAGTGCACCAACAAGTTTTCATCTCTTCCACAACAAAGAGTTTCCATAAATCCAACCCTTTAGCAATGATTTCTTTTTCCCAACAAGGTTAGTAGAATCTGTTCTTTCGGAAGTGTATGTGTTGGGTGGTCTGTTTGAGCTCATAGGTCTATTTCATAATTATATATCCCTGTGTTGTAGTATAGAATATAACACTATAGCTAGGCTCAGTTTCTGATTTCATTTTTTCAAAAGGAACACCATATTATTTTGAACAAAACCTTTTGTGGAACATGTATAGATAGCCTTTGTCTTTGTAGATTTTTATGGGTAATAATCTCAATCATGAAAGGGAATAGGTAAGTTTCATGCCAGAGAATATATCGTTCATAAAAAAGAACAGTTAAGTTATGGAATATGCCTCATATCCTTCCTCATGTTTCTAAATTTACACTAGTTCAATCTCAATTGCCCTAATAAGAGGTTAAAAGACCTTGTTCCTTTATGGCATCCCACATTTTATTTTTAGGTAGACATTGGTGATGCCACAGACAAACACACATGACATTATAGTATAGTAGATTTTTCTTCCAAATTGGATTCATTGGGATTTTCAAGATTGTTTGATTTGTATGGAAATAGCTAACTAGATATTTACAATCATTAGGGTTTCCAAGATTGTTTAATTTATATGGAAATAACTAAATATCTACAAAAACATCTACAACTAAATTTTGATAACATCTACAAAAACAAATAACTAAAACCGTTCCTTACATATCCTTGTCACAAGTAGTGAATGTATATTTCTTACCTCTAAATCATAAAGGAATATAATTTTACTAAAGGTTTATCTCTCTCTATATATTTATATATGTAACTCCCCATTTCCTTAAAATTTGCTGAAATAATAGAACAAATTTTCCCTTGGGGTCCCAACAGTTGAACTGTACGGTCTCATACAAATTAACTAAACCCAAATTACCAGCATACAAAAAGAAGACCAAGTGAAACTTCTCATCAACAATAAATTATTGTTTGTAAAATTTAGTTCCTTTATGACTTAGAGGAAACAGATAATGGAGATTATGGGCACTATAGGTTATGAGCAATTCTATTGTTTGGAAAATTTTGTCCCATTATGGAGGCCAATGATCCTGAAATCATTACCCTACATCTATTTTTAGTGCTCGAATTTTGACTGTCAAAAGAAGGGCACTATAGACTCTTTCAATTTTATTTTCTCTAGTATATCAGTGGTTTTAGAAGGACGTAGTGTTCTCAGTCATGCACTCCCAAGGAATAATTCAGATAAAACTAAAACCCTAACCATCCACTTTGATCAACCTCGTTGTCACATTTTGACCCATTTCCCTTGAGAAATGATGAAAATGCTCATTTTTGTAGTTTGATCAATAGTACCCACAAAACAAAACCCATATTTGAAATGACAAAAGCAACTGTAGCACACCTTTTCTGGCTACCAAGGTTTAAACGCTATTAAAAGAAGACTATAACACCACTTTGCACATAACTCATATAGGTATTATAAATCCCATGCATTTAAACAAATAAACACATTCTACACATAGTATTCATATGAGTTACTGCCATAATTAACAATCAATAGCATTTCATACTAATTCATATACACAGCGGAAATCATGATAACATAAGCAGTAGATTCATGCAAAACATGATTAAAACATAATAAGATACTTATCTTTTAACAGTGGTAGAATCCACCAACCAAGTGCAGGTATTCCACGAACCTCCCAGCCTTAGACCACACTGCTCATCATCTTAGCAGTGGGTCACCCCCGAGCTGGGACTAAGCTCCACTCCAAGACAAGGAATCCTAGGCTAGGCTGAGGTTACAGGGAAAACAACACACAACCACAAGGAAGGGATTCTCTCCCAGGAACCTCCCACACTCACTGCCCACAGACCCTCATTCCCCACATGCCTATTCCACCCCAGGAGTATACACCTTCTCTGTCACCTGGACAGTCCTTCAACTGCTAATCTCCCTTGCCTTGGGTTACAGGAATAGGCCAGACCAGAATTCTCCGAGCTCTATGGCAGCTACAAGGTCCCTTCAAGGAGTTCTCACCTTCCTCTGCGCACTCTCTCACCTGGAGGGAGTCGCTCACAGGTCCAACAACTTGTTCTTCCAACTTCAACTACCTCTTTCACCTGGAGAGAGTGTTGTACAAACTGGCCAACAAGCCACACATGATCAAACACTACACGTCCACCACAATCCACAGGAATCCAGACACGAACACCCTAGGGCAGCTCTAGACAGGTGCAACAGTATCACTAGGATTAGCAGGGATGAGACACTTCTGTTTTCTCAATTTGGAAACACGGAATAGACTCACACTCTGGAATCACAGGGATGCACAAAGGTTCTCTGTAGGAGTCGGGTTCATAGTACTATCCAACACTCTGTACCCGTTTCGACAATCGGGTAGAATGGGGAAGGAACCCTTCTCACGGCTCACCCTGGCCGTTTTATTCGCATGTGTCAGGGTTGACACTTGTCACCCATGAAACTGCATGCGTTCCACCAACACGCATATCCCTTGCATGTTCTCCCCTTGCCAGAAACTTAGGGTAAAACATAAAATTCACATGTCTTTTGGGATAATATTAAAATATTATTCCCAGTCTTAAGTCCCCTAGGATTAGCCCCTAGGCTCAACACTTAGCCCCTTTTCCCACCTTCCAACCCCTAATTCCTTGCCTACTCTATGGATGCTTAGTCCCCCTTCACTCATTCATCGTGGTCGGTCTGCACATGGTGGTGTTTATATTTTATTAATTTTTCTGCGTGATTACATATACAACAGTAGGCTCCTGGCCTTCAACACTCAGGCTCCCTGGCCTAACAAACACATAAGCCTCCAGCTTATAAAAACTTGGCTCACCAGCCTATAAAACATAATTAAAATTCATTTCAGAACATGGTTTACAATGGGGCTCGGCCTTGGGGACACTACAATCCCCCTCCCCTTATTTTTGCACTGTCCTCAGTGCAACTTTACACAACTGTTAGGACCATACAATGTACCTTCTTACTCACACTTTTTTCTACCTTTACACCTTGTTTCACTCACATTTAAACTCACATTATCACCTTACCCTATCTTTCCAAAGGTATACAACGTCTCTTCTCTTTACTATATGTTTAATTTGTTTTGCATATAATTTTACATTACTCTCGTACTTAACCATTGATCAGAAATGTATAAGTGCTAAAACAATTCGAAATGCAGATTCGCATTGAGGCTTGTTGCTGAAATAGTTAAAGCACGCAACCCCTGTAGCTGAAATAGTTTGTGGACTATGATGCTAAAACAACAACTCACAGAAGCTGTTACACAGTCCGTGGTCAACGATGTTGAAACAACAACTCACACAGAAGAACCTGCTATAGTCTCTGTGGTATACGATGCTGAAACAACAACTCACACAGAAGAATCTATTACACAGTCCATGGTATACAATGCTGAAACAACAACACAAAACTGTTACGTTGACCACAACAGCCTCACCTTGAGCTAGCATTAACCATCGCTACTACCTGAGACCAAGTTGATGAAAGTTAGAATGCAAATCCTGTGGCTGAAAAAACCTGCGATTTGCGATGCTAAAACAACATACAAGAAGACAAATAAAGAAGTTGTTACTCCAGCCGCAACAACAACACCTCACTCAGCACTTGTAGTAGTATTCTGTTGTGGGAGACTAGGATATCCTATTCCAGTTTAGAAATTCAATCTGACTAAGAATAGGACTCAGTTGTACACCTGTAATTTGTTGATCAAATTGTATCGAGGGGATTCTCCTCTTTAAATAAGAGGAAATCATCATTAGAGAGGACCTTCTGTTTTTACGAAAAAGGATTTATAGAGAGGGACGTGTTTTACTTCAGATTGTAATGTAATACAGTTGACAGATGAATAAAAGACAGTTTTGAGCATTTCTCTCTAAGTTCCTTTCATTTCAAGGGAATCTTGTGAGAAGGGAGGGCCCACCTTCTTCACAAGATTCACCCATTAGCTTTGTAGAGTGTTGGTTTTATTTTTGTTCATGCTTTGATTAAATTCTATTTTGCTGAAACACTACTTTACTGAACTTTGTTTTGCTGAAACACTACTTTAGTGAACTCCGTCTTGCTGTTACATTGTTTTCATATGATTCATGCTTGGGTAACTGTTAATCATTCTAGTTAGCAATCCTACTTGGTGAATTTATGAAATCTTGATAATCAGAAACAGGTGATGAAGGTTCCTTCTTCGGGAATAGGGTCCTGTTCTCTATTAGAGATAGTTAGCCTTCGGTTTATGTCAATTATTTTAATGAGTTCATGAAAGTGCGCTAATCAAAAATAGGTGTTGAAGGTTCCTGCTTCAGGAATAGGGTCATGTTCTCTATTAGAAATAGTTATCCCTCAGTGTGTGTCAATTATTTCAGTTAAGCAATGAGTTCATAAAGTGTGATGATCGGAAACAGGTGCTGAAGATTCCTTCTTTGGGAATAGAGTCTTGTTCTCTGTTAAAAGATAGTTGGTCTTTCCTGTTGCAACATCTTGTTGTTACTTTAATGTAATCCAAGATTCTTTAATTAATCATTTTTTTAAAACTTTGAACTATGCAATAGGTAGGTTTCTTTCCTGTAATTCAAGTTAGAACTTCAGTTTGTTCAAGGCAAAGTGTGATTAATATGTTTTTACTACAACTCTAGGTTGCTTTTGAGATTGAGAATATATAGTGCATGATTACCTTTGAAATAAACAGACTTCCCTGGGTTGACAATTTATTTAATACTTGATTGTTTAGTAAAATAAGCAATTATAGTGACCAACATTTTGGCACCGTTGCCGGGGAAGGTAATTATAGACTTCAAAAGAACTTATGATTTTTCAGATACAAATATTGCATGAGAGGACGCGGAGACCCCAAAGACACTGACCCTACAGGTGGCAGGGGCAGAGGAAGAGGAGGAGGAAAGACTTATATTGACGAGATTATATCAAAGTCTGAATCTGTTGCTCAACGACCAAACTCTCGAAAACCAAAATCCCAACCTTCATTTCAAGCAAACTTTGAGATGGGGAAAGAAGTTTGGAGTCTTGAGATAGTCCAGAAACTAGCAAGAAACATTGAGGACAGAGCAAGTGCAGCAGGGGAGCAGACAAAAGAAAACATGGATGAGTACAATGAAGAATTGCATCATGAAGAATATGCAGGTCCTGAAGGAGAGGTAAATGATGAAAATTCTTTCTCCACATTAGGATTTCCTATTGGTGATCTTCCTAGAGGGGTAGCCCCCATGAAGAACATTCCACTCTCAACACTACCTAACTTTCATGGTTTGTCTTCAGAGGATTCTGATGAATTCCTTTTTGAGTTTGATATATTATGCAAAAGTTATGATTACATTTCCAATGCTAAAAAATTAAAGCTATTTCCAGCAACATTGAAAGGAAATGCACTAAGATGGTTCATGAGTCTTGGAGGCCATGTAATCACAACATGGGACCAAATGAAACAGAAATTCCTAAATAAATACCAGGACTATTTCCAAACAAGAGAAAAAAGGGAGGAACTATTTAAGATGATGCAGAAAGCGGATGAAAATCTCGAGGATTTTGTAGAAAGGCTACAGTATAATCTACAAAGTTCCAGTCACCCCAATGTAAGTAAAGATATTCTTAAAACTATACTATTAAAAGGAGTAAGGGATGACTATCTAGATATGTTGAATATGCTTGGAAAAGGGGACATATATAAGGAATCATACGATGAAATTGTTAACCTATGTAAAAGATGTTCAAGAGGAGCTTCAAGAAATAGATCAAATAGCAGGGACACCACATTTTCAAGAGTCCAAAAATCAGCCAGTGGGGGAGCAACAAGAGCCGAAATAGGTAATTTACTTGAAGGTTTTAAAAATAAAATGCTAAGCTCTTTTGCCTCACAAATTGACACCCTGCAGATTCAAAAGAAGCAAGCGGAAGCAGAAGCAACCCTGTCCATCTTTTGTTCTAAATGCAGATACAAGCACCCACGAAGGGAATGTCCATTGGACAAAAAGCCAATCTGCACCATCTGTGATAAAGATCATGAAACTCAACAATGTCCATCTTTACCAGGGATCAAGGCAGCATTACAACCAACTGATGAAGAAGATGAAGCTGTCTATCTGTTGACACAGAGAAGGTAATGGCAACCGCGGGGACAAGGTATGAATCCTAACATGCCATTTACATCTTCTAATCATTGGAATAACTATCCTTCTTTCAATCAAATGAGTTACCCTCCCTATAATCAAATGCAATATCCAAATAAAATGAATTACCCACCCATGCAACAAACTAACCCACCCTTTGTTGATCCATCAATGTGGACTCCTTAGCCTCCACAACAACAATAACCATATCAGAACCAATGGAATCCAAATTGGAGAGGACAACAACCCCCCTTCCCAAATAAATTACCTCAATCACAATTTTTGCAACCACTCTCCTTAACATCAAGTACTCCACCAAACAATAAAATGATGAGACCCCAGCTACCTGTACAACCTAACCCTAACCCCAATAATAAAGCTGTGCAGTGCATTGATATTCATAACCAACCTACATTTTATCTTCTCCCTGCGCAATGCAACGATATTCATTTACGATCTGGGAGAATAGTAGAACCTATCATAGCTGATGTTACCTCTTCTGATAAAGAGGAAACAAAAGAACATGATGTACCTAAAGAGGTACAATCATCCTCTAACAATGCTACTGAAACAACAAAACCACCATTTCCTGAGCATTTAGCTTTGACTAAAACGCTTGAGCCACCCACTTTCAATCTTCTAGGGGAATTACAAAATCTTTATGTCAAAATTCCTCTACTACAAGCACTCTGAGATGTACCAATCTATGCCAGGACGATGCGAGACATTTGTGTTAAGAAGCCTGGTAGGAAAATTAAGGATCCCCTCACAGTCCATGTTATGGGTGACTTGTTTGCACTAATGTCAGGTAAAGCCCCCCCAGTTAAATATGGTGATCCCGACCACCCTAACGTCTCAGTACAAATTGGAAAAACGATAATCCCTCGAGTCCTGGTAGACTTAGGTGCCGCTATCAATATTATGACTCTAGAAACCTCACAACTGTTACAATTGCAAAATGAAACCAGAGACACCCCGACTATCCTAGAATTAGCTGACCGATCCACAATTAAACCAGAGGGAGTCATTGAAGACCTAATTATCTCAGTGGAATCCTAGAATTACCCAACTGACTTTGTGGTACTACAACCTAAAACAAAGTTGGGGGGCCACCCTCTAATTTTGGGCAGGCCTTGGCTAGCCACAACAAATGCTTTTATCAGCTGTAGATCAGGTTCAATGAAAATTTCCAATGGTTACGAAACTAAATAGCTTACCCTCTACCCTCATGCTACACCCTTGATTAATAATGATAATTCGGTATGGGTAGACCTTGATGATCAACTTACTCAACCCATCTTGACTATCGGACAAGCTTTAAGCTTTAAAGATGCCACTGAGGATGAAGTAATTAATAATTTTATTTGTGAACCCTCCTCTATGACTCCAGAAACTCATAACCAATTAGCTGCACTGTTGGAGTCAGATAATCAGAAAAACCTTAACTCTAAGAACCCACCCCAAACATCTGCCACCATCTCTTCTAAAAGCATACCAATAGAAATTGAACATGGCTAAACATTGAACATAAACCCTAACTTGACAGATGCTGAAACACAACAATTAATGAAGTTACTTCTGGAAAATAAAGAAGCATTCGCATGGGACTATACAGATATGAAAGGAATCTCTCCCGAATTATGTACTCATTGAATATATATTAAGGAAGATTGTCGACCGATCTGCCAATCTCAACGACGAATGAACCCTAATTTAAGAGAAATCCTTAAAGAAGCACTCCAAAAATTGCTTAATGCAGGGTTTATATATCCTATATCAGACAGTGAATGGGTTTCCCCATTGGTAATAGGTCCTAAGAAAAATGGGAAATGGAGAGTATGTGTGGATTATAGAGCCTTAAATAAAGCTACTCAAAAAGATCACTTTCCATTACCATTCATTGATCACGTGTTAGACAGTTTGTCA
This sequence comes from Picea mariana, assembly GCA_032191745.1. NCBI lineage: Eukaryota > Viridiplantae > Streptophyta > Pinopsida > Pinales > Pinaceae > Picea > Picea mariana. The sequence continues at coordinate 3,841 of JASDQU010213661.1, read as the reverse complement.
GGGAAGAATTTTTTCTCATTTTTAGATGGTTTCAGTGGGTATAATCAGATCAAAATTGCACCTCAAGATCAAGATAAAACCACTTTTACTAGCCCTTGGGGAACTTTTGCTTATAGAGTTCTCCCATTTGGACTATGTAATGCACCGACAACCTTTCAAAGAGAAGTTATAGGAATCTTTTCTGATATGCTTAATGACTCTATGGAAATTTTTATGGATGATTTTACCCCTTATGGTGTTTCTTTTCAGGAATCACTACAAAACCTTGAGAAAGTACTTAAACGATGTATACAAGCTCACCTCTCCTTAAGTATAGAAAAATGTCATATGATGATGAGTGAAGGAATAGTGCTTGGACATTTTATCTCATCTCAAGGAATTCAGGTAGACCCATCCAAGATACAAGTCATTAAAGATCTTCCTACTCCCAAAACCCAAACAGAGGTAAGAAGTTTTCTAGGACATGCTGGATACTACATAAGATTTATCAATTTTTTTTCCAAAATAGCTTCTCCCCTGTTTGTGCTACTGATGAAAAATGTTGAATTCAAATGGACTAATTCTTGCTAGGAAGCATTTAATACACTTAAACATCAGTTATCTACAACTCCTATTCTTAGAGGACCTGATTGGGCACTTCCCTTTCATATATCCTTTGATGCTTCTGATACTGCAATAGGAGTTGTCTTGGGACAAGAAGAAAATCATCTCCCTTATGCTATTTATTTCATTAGCAAGAATATGACTCCTGTTGAACTCAATTATACAATTACCGAAAAGGAATTCTTAGCAGTTATCTATGCTATTAATAAATTTAGACATTACATTACTAGCTACTCTACTCTTGTCCATACTGATCACTCATCTATCAAATATTTAATGAACAAACCTATCACAAATGCTCGAGTCACCAGATGGTTACTATTATTGCAATAATTTGATATTACAATTGTAGATAGACCAGGAAAAGAAAATGTAGTTGTTGATTTCCTTTCTCGGTTAAAACCTGATGATGATACCCCAGTAGATGATTCCTTTCCTGATGAATATCTATTTGCAGTATCTGCTCACTCACCTTGGTATGCAGATATCGCTAATTATTTGGTTGCAGGGAAGTTACCACCACACCTATCCCACCGAGAGAAAAGAAGAATCATTCAACAAAGTGCTCGGTATAGCTGGATAAGTGGGTGTGTTTTTCACACAGGACTTGATCAAGAAATCCGAAGGTGCATTAGCGAAGATGAGGTTTATAATCTACTAAAAGCTTGTCATGATGGCCCTTGTGGAGGGCATTTTGCTGATAAGAGAACAACACATAAAATTCTCAGGATGGGGTACTATTGGCCCTCACTTTTCAAAGATGAAAAGAAACATGTCCTGGCCTGTGATAGCTGCCAAAGAGTGGGCCAACCTAATCATAGAGATGAAATGCCATTAAACCCCCAGATAGTACTTGAACCATTTGAAAGATGGGCATTAGACTTTGTAGGACCCATTAACCCCCCATCCAACCAAAATGTTTACATAGTGGTCTGCACAGACTATATGACCAAATGGGTGGAAGCTAAAGCACTCCATAGAGCAACTGAAGAAGCAGTTATAGATTTCTTATTTGAAGACATCTTCATTAGATTTGGAGTGCCAAGAGAATTAGTTACAGATGGAGGACCTCCTTTCACTTCTCATGGTTTTAAAGACACCCTTCAAAAATATCATATTCAACATAGAATGACTACAACATACCACCCCCAAGCCAATGGACAGGTGAAAAGCACAAATAAAGTAATAGAAGCCATTCTCACAAAAACAATGAAGGAAAACAGAAAGGACTGGTCTCACAGGCTCCCTGAAGCATTATGGGCCTACAGAACTACCTGGAGAAATACTATAGGATTCTCTCCCTATGAATTAGTCTATGGAAAGAGTGTTTTCTTTCCTGTGGAATTTGAAATCAAAACCTTAAGGACTGCTTTAGTTGTCAACCTTGATTTGACCGATGCACAGACAACTAGGTTGCAACAGCTTAATGAATTGGATGAAAAAAGATTAGATTCCATTCATCAGACAACTATGATCCAACAACAAAGATCAAAATGGCATGACAAAGCTATCAAGCATAAGCAGTTCCAAAAAGGTAATTTGGTCCTACTGTAAGATTCTCGGTTTAAAGAATTTCAAGGGAAACTACGTACAAGATGGCTTGGACCTTACGAAGTAGACACTGTTTTCCCCAATGGAATAGTAAGGCTCCTCACAATTGATGACTCTAAAACACCATTACTTGTAAATGGCCATCAGCTCCATCTGTACTAGTGCCCTATTTCCAAAGAAGATTTTAAGGCCACATGTGTGGCAGACTCTCATTACCTCTTTTTAGAGGGGGCTCCTACCCCTCATTGCAATTAATTTTTTTTAATTTAATTTCTTTAGTATTAGATTAGATTTCATTTACTAATAATCCCTATCAAGAAATACTATGTTACAATCGACTTTTGCAGATTCCCGATCAAAGCACATGCCTACTAAGAAAGGACGATCCTACTTCAAGAAGAGGCAAGCTTTCCCATTGCTGAAACACCATTGTTCAGAAACTCTTTGCTCTTTCTTCATTGTTGAAACACCACTGTTCAATAACTTTTTGAATCTCCCCACTGTGAAACACCACTGTTCAACAATCTCTTACACCACTTCCCCCATCACTGTCAGCAACCTTTCACCATTTTTCCCATTCTTGAAACACCATTGTCAACAACTTTTCGCCATTTTCCCATTACCAAAACACCACTGTTCCACAATTCTTCACATTTTCCCACTGCCGAAACACCATTGTCAACAACTTTTCACCAATTTCCCATTACCAAAACACCACTGTTSTGCAATTCTTCACATTTTCCCATTGCTGAAACACCACTGTCTGCAACCTTTCATCATTTTCCCCATTGATGAAACACCATTGTCRACAAMTTTTCGCCATTTTCCCATTGTTGAAACACTACTGTCCAACAATTCTTCACATTTTTTCATTGACGAAACAACACCGTTCAACAATTGTTTCGCTCTTCTTTCTATTGCTGAAACACCAACTTTTCAGCATTCTCTGTCAATAAGCTTTTGCACTCTCATACTACATTTTTTCCTTCCATTCAACAAATCCTTGATACAATTCATCTAACAAATCAAAAATTCTCTGCCACAGCCACTACAAAACTATTATGAACAGGCTCTATATTTTGTTTAAAGTACGAATCAAAAGGTAAAGGTGAGGTATGTAAATTTTATGTAAATACAATTAAGCTATAGTTAATGAGAAGATTCCAACTCATCATTACCACTCATGTAAAATCATTATTAGCTGCACTTAAAAGGGGGGGAGGAAATATCAAATTTTTTCACACGAATTAACCATCGCCATTCCTATTTACCATCATTTCGTTTGTTTCACCACCATTTGCATGCCTTCACTCCAAAAAATCACTCTGCACAGAAGTTGTTACTCGACTCTTTGATGACATATTTTACTGAGCTGTTAGCTATGGGAGGCTCTGTTATACGTTACGAACCCGCCATGACAGCCCTATTAGAACTGTATCCAGAAGCCTATCAAATTTTTCTTTAGGCAGGATGGCTCGGTTATTTTCAGAGACTCCAGGGGTATGATCAACAACAGGTTCTCCAATTTTCTAAAAATCTCCAGGAAGACCATTCCATTGTTCAAGGGGTTCGGATTTCAGTTACAAAAGAGGATATAGTGCAGGTTTCGGGTCTCCCTACCAATGGCATTCGCTTGTTCAGCCGCAAACATATCATCCTGAATGCCCAGCAGGATTTCCTCTTGCCA
>JASDQU010213659.1:0-18445 GCA_032191745.1 Picea mariana | reverse complement strand
TCTGGAGGAAGGATTTGATGTAGTCTGCTGATTTGAGTTTGTCTGAGTGTTGGTGTCTTCATCTGACTTAGAGTCTTCTTTTTCCAATTCTTGGACCTATTCATCTTCAACTTCAGCTGTGTTTTTTATAGCAGGCTCTTTATTTCTCACCTCTCTTTTTGAGACTCCTTCATCAACCTTTACATCAATGCAATCAAATAATTTATGTAGCCTCTTATTATAACATCTGTATCCTTTACTGTTTGTAGCATATGCTAATAAGATGCCTTCATCATCCCTGTCACCATACTTACCAAGGTCTTCATTATTATTCTTTATGTAGCACTTACTCCCAAAGACTTTGAAGTGTTTGATTGAAGCAGGTCTTCCATACCACAGTTCATAAGGTGTCTTGTCACTATGTGATCTGAGGTGGGATTTCTTAAGAACATGGACTGCTGTGTGTATTGCTTCTACCTAGTAGGTTTGACCAATGTTATTCTCATTCATCATTGACCTGGCCATTTGCTGCACTGTTCTGTTTTTCCTCTCAACTACTCCATTTTGCTGTGGAGTTCTCGGGATTGTGTATTCTCTCTTGATCCCATGTTTATCACAGAATTCATTGAAATAACTTGACATAAATTCTCCTCCTCTGTCTGACCTTACTGCCTTTAACCTGTTGCTTGTTTGATTCTCATTTAAGGCTTTAAATATTTTAAATTTCTGAAATGCTTCAGCTTTTTCTTTGAGAAAGGCAACCCAAGTAGGTCTGGAGTAATCATCAATGATAAACATGAAGTAGTTTTCTTTCCCTGTGCCTTCCTCTCTTGATGGTCCACATAAATCCATATGAACTAGTTGGAGCGGTTTCTCTGTTGAAGTAGAGCTCTTGGATTTAGACTGTGTCCTGGTTAACTTTCCTACTTGGTAGGGTTTACACATAGAATCTTGTGGCTTTGATATTCTTGGAAGATATTTTACTACCTCAAGATTTTTGATCTTGATTAAGTGGTCAAATTTTAGATGTCCAAGTCTCCTATTCCATAACCAGCTCTCATCATGTTTGCTTAGATTAAACTCTTCTCTATATTCTTTCAGCACATATACATTATTTTTAGTTCTTATGCCTTTAGCCACCACTTGTTCTGAGTTTACATAATTTATCTTACAATCTTTGGAAGTGAACACCACTTCACATCCTCTGTCACACATCTGACTTACACTGAGCAAGTTATGTTTCAGCCCATCTACAAGAAGGACATCCTAGTCTTTTCCTTTGCCATTATTTAATCTCACCATCCCTTTACCCTTGATTTTTCCTAGTTCATCATTTCCAAAGTTTACATTTCCTGTTTTTCTTTTACTTATAGGTAAAAAACTTATCCTTGTCTCTAGTCATGTGCTTGGAGCATCCACTATCTATATACCAAGGGCTCTTTTGTCTTTGAGCTGACAACACTAATCCACACTTGTCACTTTCTTTCTTCTTCCAAACCTTGACATTTTCAGTAGAGGGATTCAAATCTGGTTCATAGTTCCTTAAGCGACAGTCAAAAACTGTATACCCATAATTATGACATGTATAACATTCTAGTTCATTGAATAAAGGATCATAACGATTGTTATGCTTAACCTATGTCTTTTTCCCAGTCATCACATGATTCGCAGTTTGTGGTTGTTTGGTACTTGGCTGTCTCATTATTTGTTGCAATAGATATCTATACCTTGAGTGTCTTGATTGCTCGTATCTAAATATTAAAGAACAGTTCATAGTTTTGTGACCAAAGTTAGAACAGAAAAAACAATATCCATAGAAAAATGCTTTGTACCTGGAAAATGGTTGTCTTCTTTGAGTAGGTTGATTTATTCCATGTTGATGTTTTCTTTGAGAAGAGGGTGTATTATTTCTCTGTTCTACACTTTTAGTTATGGTACCTTTTTCTTTACTCTTCCTAGGCTACTGATTATCTCCTTTTGTTTCTGCAGGTTTGTTCTTGTCATTGGTTGTAGATTTGACAAACTTGATGGGTTCTTTGTTGCTTGGTTGACCACTAGTTGGTCCCTCTTCATAACCCAAACCTATTTTCAACTTTGGATTCCTTTTCTGATTTAGAATTGTGGCCAATCCTTCTGAGGCTTTGATACTTGATATATTCTGATGATACAAGGCTTGAAACTTCTTTAACTCTTTCCTAGTTTTCACTACTTCTTCTTCCAGAGCTTTACATATTGCATTCTTTTCTGATAACTGTTGTTTCAGAATGTCTTCGATTTTCTTTGCCTCTTCTAATTCCAGTTAAAGAAGTTTTTTAGCATTCTTTTCAAACTGCATCAACAACTATCTTTGCTTTCTCTTCTCGAGTCCGAGTCTGTCAATCTCTTCTAAGGCACTGATTAGTTCACCTTCCACATCAACCACAACTTCTTCATCACTAACATCACTTCCTGTGTTTTGATTAACATAATACTCTTTGTCCATAAGCACAAAGTCATTGACCTTATCTTCACCATCAGAATCACTATCTGTGTCTCCTGAAGAATCATCATTGTTTACACATAAACTTTTCTTTTTATCAAATCTCTTGGATTTATACTTCTCTTCACCTTAAGAGTTCTGGTCCTTCTTCTTGTGTGGACACTTAGATGCAAAGTGACCTATCCTTCCACAGTTAAAACATTTGAAGGGAAACTTGCCTTGATACTTGCGTGATCCTTTCTTTAGTCTTCTCACTAATTTTGCTTCAATTTCATCTGGCTCAGAATCCTCATTCTTGTCTTCTTTAAAAGATGCTTCACTAGAGGTGGGTTTATATTTAACTATCCTCATTTCATATGTAGTCAACATTCCTAAAAGTTGATCAAAACCCAAGGATTTTAAATCATTAAGTTCTTCTATAGCTGAGACCTTTGGTTTGAACCTATCTGGCAGAGATCTCAAAATTTTCTGAACTAAAGAGGGTTCCTCATTTTTTTCACCAAGTGATTTCATTGGATTTACTAGTTCTTCAACTCTCAGAAAGTACTTGCCAATAGTTTCATCTTCTTTCATCTGTAGATGTTCAAACTGTACTCTGTAGGTTTGAAGCTTGACATATTTTACCTTCTCATTACCTTCATAACTTCTAATGAGTTTGTCCCACATGTCTTTGGTAGTTTCTAAATGCATAACCTTTACAAATTCTGCTTCTACAAGCCCACTCAGAATAGCATTCATAGCCTTAGCATTGAATCTGAATTTTAGCTTGTCATCCTTATTAGCTAGTATAACTGGCTTTACATAACCAATCTTTACCACATCTCAGACATGTACACCTAATTCCATTATGTAGGTTCTCATCCTAACTTTCCATAAGGCAAATTTTGTTCCATTAAAAAGAGGGGCCTTGTTGGTTGAAGTTCCTTCACGGCTAGTCATGTTTAAGCTCTAGGATCTACACATAGATAAAAGGGGCAGGCTCTGATACCAATTGTTGGACAATTGAGAGGGGGTTAAACAATTATACCCATTTAAACTCTTTACATAACACTCTATGACAATCACAATAATGCAACAATAAAATATTCAACATCAATCACACACATGAAATATACAGAGACTGATATTTCCCGAGGAAACCCATAAAGGGAGAAAACATCTTCTTCTTGATATGATAATTATTTTCTGTACATTATCATTCTTATGAGCACCAACTGATAATGAGGATACCACCTCTGTTTTTCAAGCTGCTACTTACTGAGAGCACCAAATCTCTGGTTTCTCTAGCACCCACTAGAAGGAAGCACCAAATCCCTGAGTGTTCTCGCACCAATTGGATGGAAGCACCAACTTCCAGTCACACAGGCACCAACTTGTATATCAGAGAACCAATGTTCTCCCTTACACCACTCTACCACCTTGGTTGCAACCAGATGGAAGCTACAACTCCCTGTGTTCAAGCACCCACTTGAAACTTAGAGGAAAACAATCCTCCCTAGCACCTCCCTTCCACTCTTATTAGAAAAACTTCGTTACTGAAACTTATTACAGTGATACAATGTTTATCTATAGCTTACCAGTCTCATCACTGTTCTGTTGCATTGTTATGCTCTGTCTGCATCAGTGTCTTCCTGCTCACATTATTCTTTGAGATTTATGTTCTTCTTCTCTGTCTCTCTGCGTGCACCTCGGCTTCCTCTATCTCTCTCTCATATATGAATTTCTATTCTATGCGCTATGCCTCTTCTGTGTGTTTCAGCTACTGCACACAACCTGCTTTTCCTCGCATGAATAATTCATTGCTGAAGCTCATTTCTCCTCTCTGTTCCGTGGATATTTATCATACCCTGTCCTTTTTCAGATCGTCCATGCAACCCATCGTCTTCTTTGGCGGTTACACTAATTTTGTTCATCATCATTAGCTTATCTTGATATTCTTTGCCTTCTCTGGCGGTGTGACTCTTTGTCTTCTTTGTCACAGTTGAGCTTTATCCTCTCTGTTGAAGTTACAGACTTCGACACTTTTCCATCTGTCAATTTTTTCTCTGATCAGTCTTCATTCCACTAGCAGTTACCTCGAAGCTCTTCAGATCCTCTAGTGATCACCCTGCAGCTCCTCTAGTTCTCTGGTCGATTTCATCACTGTGTTCTGGCAATTACAACCAGTCAATTATGGCTTCTTCGACTTATAGCCTCTTCCTTCATGTGACCATCGACGGTGACTGTATGCCTAACCAATAGTCATTTTGCGATTTCACATTTTGGGTGATCAACTGTGAGTCACCTTGTTTTTCCTAATTCGCGAAACTCTGAAATGGAGCCTAGAACCACTAGCTCCTTCCCTTCTCTTTTGTTGATGTGACCACTGGCTGTGACCACATTCCTAATCAAAAGGTGCTTCACAATTTCATGTTTCGCGAGTTTTACTGTGAGTCACTCTGACTCTTCCAACTCCCGATCACGAAATGGAGCCTAGCAACTTGCAAGCTCCTTCCTTCATGTGACCACCGATGGTGATCACCGGCTACGCCAATAGGTGCTTCGTGATTTTGCACTTTGGGACATTGTGAACTTTGTGAATTCACTCACCTATCTTCTCGAAATTCTCGATCCTCGAATCAGTGAATTCCTCGAGACCAGATCTACAGTAATCGATTCCCTTGTAATCAACGACTCAGATCAACTTCCCAATTTTCCATTTCAGAGATTTTGCAGCGAGTTCTCTCCAAACTCCCGATACGCGAAACTTCAAAATGGCTTCATATTAGATGAACAGTCGAGGTATCTCTCTTTGATTGACGACTGTGATTAAATCATGATTTCCTGTTATGATTTGCCTCGAATCTCTCAACTCACAAACTCTAAAATGTTTCATATCGGATCAACGATCGAGATTTCTCAGTGATCCAATGACTATCCTCCGCCCCGGGACTTCAACCTTCCGGGATTTGGTGGAGTGTTGATGGTAAAAATCCTAAAGAAAAACTCCCAGAGTGACGTAACTTTTGTGTCACTCGATGGTGTTTCATGAGTCGAGCAACTACCATGTGTCACTCGGATTAGTGATTTCCACGTACCTGAAATGCCGAATCAACTTGAAACTTGTCATTGTCTAATCGTGCCACGTGTTCTTGTTGATGTAGTCTGCCACCTGTCCTTTCTGACGTGGTATGCCACAATCTAATGGTCATATCTCTCCATCTAACCAATGACTGAGATCAAATCGTGATTTCAGACTTCACGATGTCTGAGGACTGCTCGACGCAGTTCTTCAAATTCGTGATTCTGCGAATCTACTTTATCTGCTGCCACATGTCCTTTGGATCAAACGGCCAAGATTCCTTCAAAGCTTTGGAGTGTTAACTGACTGCTGGGCTTATCATTCTTGCAAATCCAATGGATCTAACGGTCCCTATCTAATCTCCAGATCCGACGGTTGACGAAAATTCGCATTCTGGAGATTTCAAATCTCAAACTTTCAGGAGTGTAAACTCCTTGCATCTTTAGATCTGAACTATACGTTGTTCGTCGATCATATTCTTAGATCGATGACTCGATATTTCTGCACGCTCCTCCTGTCTGGACACTGATCCGATGACCACTGTCGCTCCTCGTCCCAAGCTTACGATGTGTTCCGAATTAGAAGGGTTTTCTAGGTATTTCAAAGGTTTCGACCTCTGAGCCTTCTCCTACCATCGCTGTTGTTGTTCTTCCTTGCTTTCCTTTTTTCCATCGTTGTTCTTTCCATCAATGAGAAGCACACTCCCAACTGTAAACATGCTAACAGGTACCAGAATCAATGTTTGGGGGTCCAGGTTTTTGACGGGATCCTGACAACGGTATGTCAAGATTACGACAAAAGTGGTGTAGGAAAATGACCCAAATTTACTAGTGCTAGTAGGAGGCTTGTAACTGGCTTGACTATCAGATAGGTATAATCCATCCCATGTGGATAGTTTTTTCTTATAACACCAAATCATGCAAAGAGACGTGACATGCCACATAGGTTATATCATATATTTATTTATCAGATGGTGTCTTATATATGTACACTTATGGCTCACTATGAACTAGTGCTAGTACGACCTTGAGAGATCATGTGGTACTTTTTGAGCACACAACATACACTGATTTTTTTTAAAGTATTTTTGGGTACCACTTTTTTTTTATATTTTCTCTCCTCACATATTTTGATCTTTTATTTATTGTTTCATGTTTTTGTAAGAATAATTTTTCCTTTGTTTACTAAAAATAAAAAATATATGCATTTTCAAAAAGACAATAGAAAATAAAATATATAGGAAAAAGAGAGAGAAAATGCACTTTTTCTTGAAGTCTCGATATATTCATTGGCAATCGAAAAAAACCCATGGAAAACATTTTCATTAAGGACCGACATTGATGAGCACTTCTATAACACCCCATTTTTAATCCCCTGATTAATTTGTAATAAATTATGCTTAGTGATTATTTATCTCAACATGGAGATATTATTTCCATGCCATGGCATATGAACAATGTAATTGTATTGTTGTTTAATAAAGGAAAATCCAAATCAGCTTATTGAAGGGTGGATCATAGGTAAAAGCCATGATACCACAAGAGGGAATAATGAGGGGGTCCCAGAGGGGGTTCATCATGCTCAAGAACCCAAGCCTCCTTGCTAAATTATTTATTTTTGTGAGTAATCAATCATTTCCCTTTTCATGATTTCAAAGCAAATCAGTTAATGGAGGGGGATTGATATTTGAACAACCAACCACCCACAATGAATGAAAGAATGGAAGAATGGTTGGGACAACAAAAAAATAGTTATCTCAAGGTACAATAAGGTACTCATCTTAGTCCCCCATGATTGACCCATGAGTTCCTTATGATAGAAGAAAGGCATGAGCAGGTCAAGAACCTTCAAAGAAGAAAAATGAAATGGGGGGTAGGGGAGGAGCAAAGAAGATTAGACAAGGGAGGATCAAAGAATTGGAGGTGGAGGAGACAAAGAAGACATATTTGGAGCTTTGAGGGAAATTGACAAGTATACTGAGTTCTTTGAGCTTAGGAAGAAGGCATGAGCAGAGCAGACAGGGAGACAAGGAAAGAGAACTATGAAACTCAAGAAGAAGAAAACCAAAATCTAACCTGCATATAGAGGGATGAAAACCTTTTTCTTACTGGGTGAGGAAGTGGCACTGAGAAAGGGAGAGAGATGAAAGACTACAAAAGTAGTGAATAAACTCCCTAGTGCATTGAAGCTAGATGGGAAGGCATCTGAAAATTCCTTGGAGGCCATGGGTTGGTGAGAAAAGAGGTTTTATGCTAGTGGTTTATATGAAGGAGAGAGGCCTTGATACTGTCAATTGCCCTGAGAAACTGGAAGTTCCCCTGGTGGTATCATGGCTTGGCACATGGGTGGCCAGATTGTAGATAGAGCTAGTGCATCTGAGCCTATGGTTGGGTGGAAAATCACACACCCTCAATTAGTTGGATGGATGAAAATTTGTAACAGATAAGTCTTTTTGTGTGTATTCTTTTAGGCTCTATAAAGTATATGATTTTTCATACTTGTTTAATGGATGGAACTATGTGGTTCTATGTAATACTTGTTAGGGAAAAGGAAACGGAAAGCATACCCTTCATTTTCCTTGTATGCAAAGTAAATTATCACATGCTTATGGTTGTCTATGAATGAAAAATAGAATCGTGAAAATTGAGAAATGGAATGGATTTACGAAGCCCTCAAATGCACATTGTTTGTCTTGTTTCAGTGATTTTCCCTTTGGAGAGTTGCTGAAAATATGGATCATTGGATTTCTCTTAATATTTCTAAAACCATCATGATGCACACTTTGTCAAGGTGTTGGATAGGAAGTTTTGGATATAATTTTGGAGAAAAACCTAAGTATGAATAAAGCACACAGAAGGAAGAAATTGTGCAGAAGAAAGAAAGCGCACAGAAGGAAGAAAGTGTGCATAAGGTAAAAAGGGAGCAGAAGGATGAAAAGTGTGTAGGATGGAGACAATGCACAAATAGAAGGATAAAGTAAGTGAGTGAGAGAAGGAAGCACAAAGGACGATAGTGTGACTTTCCAGAAATAGAAGAACAACAAAAAAATTGTATAAAGAACGAGAAGTAGAAGAAGGAAAACGACCAGTTAACTGAAGTTGGCCATGTCATGCATTGCAATAAGCTATTTTTGGATAATAGGGATTTAAGCCCTATATTTTGGGTATAAATATGTAATTGTATTGGGATATTAAGGGGCATAGAAGAGAATCAATGTGATGTTAAGATCATGAATGTAATGGACAATTAGTAAGAAAGAAGATGAACAAAGAAGGAGTTTAGAGAGGATATCGTGTCTTGTGTTCTTGACTTGTCTATGTGCATTTATGAATGATGATATACTTTGCAGAATGGAGTTAGTCTATGGATTTATTATGATGCAATGTTCATGTACGAATGTGATAATATAGGTAATAATCAAGGCTTACATGAGATAGAATAAAGAAACAATGATTCACACATCAACCTCCCCTTCCGTTACTGTTGCAAAAACCTGGTTCTTGCAACCCCAATAGATACCTTGGGTGAGAATTGATCTACGCAAGAAGGTGATGATGAAAGGGCCAGTGACTTGAGGGTTTGTTGGTCATATTTAAACAGAACCCTAGGTCTTACAACCCGTGCGCAAACTAGAAACCAGCCAACAAATGGTTCTGTTTCTGGGACCGAGAAATTGCGATTAAGGGAATATTTTGGAGGTCGCCTGAGAAGGAAATAACAGACTAGTTGGAACGAAAATAATAGGAATTTGCATGAAAAGAGAATAGGAACCCTTAGATGAGTGATAATAAATGGATGAAAAAGTATGTGTTTACAAACCTGCATGAAATTTTCTTTGGTGAATTCCCAGAAATTTTGATGGAGTGGCTAGAAAGATTGGTTGAGAAGATAAGAAGGTTTAGTGCTACAACACCAAAGAATTGGAATCCTAAATTGGTAAGACAACTGAATTTGTTAAGTAACCCAAATACTCGAGCAATTGATTTTTGGTTAGATAGTGTATTAGGGGGTTATGTTACAAAATTTGCAGTAGATTGCATTCAATCATATAGTGGTGGAGAAAGAAATTTTTTCAAAGGTTCGCACGGAAGGTTATTGAAATCATTAAATACGTGGATAAATATGTTGTTATGTGAAAACATGTGATGATTATGAATTCTGATGGCTAAAGGGGCTTTGTGCACATAGGGGAGTTGGAGAATGACAGAAGGGACATCTGAGAGAAGGAAGGAAGAAATGAAAAAGGAAGTAAGGGAATGAGGATGCAAGAAGGAAGTACACCAGAGGAAGAGTATGAGTTTTGAGAGTTGCGTAGAGGGAGGAGGTATAAACGGAAAAAGACTGGGGCTGGGAGAGAAGAGCCACACAATGAGCTAGAAGTACGAGAACCTTGTGCACAACTCTGAATCGTAGAAGTACCCTACATTAGAGGAGGAGAAGAGGGGCATCAGTCTAATCCATTTATAGAAGAGCCAATAAGTCCTAATCCGACAAGATCCTGCGTTCAATCCATGACCCTGTGTGCGTCACCAAAATTAGAGATAACCTTTGAATACTTATCGAAATCCATTGTAATTATTCAAGGAGGACTTAATAGTAACAATCGAAATAGTGGGAGTAGTGCGCAGAGTCAAAATCAGAATTTACCAACATCACCAAGAGGAAGGAATACAAAAACCAACATGGCGGGAATAGATAATACACTTAGAATTCCTAAATTTAAGGGAGTAGGATCAGAGGATCCAGAATGAGATTTGTTTGTCTACGAAATAGTTTGGGCAGCTAAAAACATACAAGATGATGTTGTAAATATTACACAGTTAGCAATGACATTTAGAGGTTGTGTGTTGGTATGGTATATGAAATTACAGAGCATTATGCCTACATGAAAGAGAAGGAACTTGGCAGAAATAAAGTAAGCACTACTAAAGGAGTTCAAAAAAATGAAGTCATAATCGCAGTATATCATTGAAATAAAATAGATTAAACAGGTACAAACATAGTCAATATGGGATTGCGATCAATGCTTTAAGGATTTTATGGGGAGATTGAATTTCCAAATTCTGGATCAAAAAAATCAAGAGTGTTTTATTGTTGGACTTCTACCACACATTCAGAGGCCCTTGATTCAACAAAAGGTTACGTCACAGCTTGAGGCTTTGGAAATCGCAATGAAACTAGAGTCATCATCGGCATGAGACATAGGAGGAATGACATAGGTTCAGACGTAGTTGGCTTCATTAATAATCCAATTGGTTGAGTTACCAAGGGTAGGGATAAATGCAAGCAAGTCTGGTGTACAAAGTGTAGGATGGAAGGTCATCACAAGGGAAAATGCCCAACATTCGTGTAGTATTTGGCAGCTGGAGCGCCGAATCCACTTCCCGGAGGAGGATAATGTGAGATTTGTAAAAAATGGGGCCATCATCCCACTGAGTGTCCATTTCTCCAGAAATATTAGAGTACTCCAAAGAATTTCTTTTTCAATTTTTGCAAGTCGGTAGGGCATGAAGAAAAAAAATGCCACGCATTCGACTTACTAACAGAGCACCCATCGGATATGTACAGGATCCAAGAAGAGAATACTGACGCAGATGGGAATAACGCGCAGTATAATGGTCAAAGAGGTTTTGATTAGGGGAAAATAGCAAGTTTTGGCAGAGGTCGAGGTAGAGGGAATTTTGGTATAGGAGGACTATGACTGATTATCTATTATAACTATAATCAACCTGGACACTTGGCCCAAGATTTCCAGAACCCGTGTTCCATGTGCACATATTGCAGAGCACTGGATCACTTAATGGAGTACTGTCCCGAACTAGTTACAAAATGGTAGGCCAGAGGCAACCCAAACCAAAATCAACATCAGAATCAAAATGTGTAGATGATATAAGTTGAAATATGCAGTGAAGAACCAAAAATCACAGTTGTTAGATGTGGAGTATCTCGGACAGGCATGGATATGGAAACTCAAGGAAACCAAACGTAGCAATGGGTAATAAAGTCAGCAGGGCCTATGCCAACATTCAATCTTCAGCAGGAAAAAGAAACGTAATATAGCACAAGAAAGTAAATACTTGGAACACATGGGGGCGTGTCAACATCATCATTGCCTCATATAGAAGACCTAATGGTACCTGAAAAGTTAAGTGCGCAAGTAATTACACTAACTGAATTCTTAAAGAGTTGTGTAGAACTGATCAAGGATAGAACTGCGCTCATTATATTATATAAAATAATTAATCACTGTGCAAAAGGAAGGGACACCCCTCTCACACAAAGAATGGTAAATCAGGTATTGTACAGGAAGAGAACCAATGGGGGATTCATGTTTAATGCACAGATTGGGGAGTATGATGTGGATAATGTTATTCTAGACTTAGGAACTGATGTGAATGTACTACCTAAGCAGACATGGGAGATAGTGGGAGAACCTGAGCTAATATGGTCCCATTTTCAGTTAAGGCTCACGAATCAGCATAAGATAGTCTTGATTGGGCGACTAAAAGGAATACATGTGAACATAAATGGGGTGCATAGCATGGAAGAATTTTAAGTTATTGAGATTGTAGACAATAGTAAACCATATCCAAACTTAACGGGATTGGAATGGGAAGTTGATAACTAGGCGATTATTAACTTGAAAAGAGGGGAGATGATCTTCGAGGTTGGGGATCTAAAGGTTACTGCACCTTTGGACCCATCATAAGGGAAGAGATACACATAGTAAGTAAGAGGAAATTACATTGAAAACTTATATAATCTGACTGTGCGGATGGAGGATTATGTCGACCCAACAACGGATGGCACGCTAATTTGGAGAAGTATCAGTTTGTGTGCATCAGATTCAGAAGATGGTCTAGAGAATTGGCAGCAAAGGATGCATGAAATGTTAACTAGACGATGTGCGCGTATAAACTGATTCTTGTGTTGGATTGGAACAGAGCTATGTGACCCACCCAGTTATGATGGACTAACTAAGATTGATATGTTTATAAAATCATTTGAGTTACAGGTACCTGAACAACAAAGGATTTTTTCACTGAATGTAATCTTAAAATCAACCCCAGCTAGATGGTGGGCCGCACACAAAAAGGGATTGAAGGACTGGGCATAGTGCAATAGACATAGGAGAGGGTAACCCGATGAGTCACGTAGACAGATGTAGAGATTTATGGAACTCAAAATTAGAGACATAGTGGATGCACCGATTCATACACACGTTGGATACAATCTCGAGGAATTGGTATTTAGAATTAGAGATGTGCAAGGAGACAACAAAATGGCAAGGATTGGTCCATAGATTCGAAATCGCATTCACATTTGAACATGAATCCCCATCCATACATGCCATGCTACATTCCATCTGAACAAATATCTTCTTGAAGGTAGAATCGATGGAAGAAGTACCATTAGGCAGTGCGCACAAAGCCAAGATGACGGTCCATAAACTATTGGAATGCTATAATGTCACATAGGAGGAATACGAGGAATAAAATACCATGAATGTGCAAGTACCAAAGACAGAAGTAACATGTGCAATAGAAGGGCCAGATCTTGTATCTGCTGCATACACACAACCTATAGAGACAAAGAAACTCAACATTAGGATAGCGGAGAATCCTAAGTTTGCGCAGATAGGGGACTATTGGAATGATGAGAAAATTGAGAAGGTGGCAGACTTATTACGGGAATATAAAGACTTGTTTCCAACCACATTCTCCGAGATGATAGGGATAGCAAGATATTTAGGCAATATGAAGATTCCACTGAAACCTAGAGCTAAGCCAATACGACAGAGACACTATAGATTGAACTCGAGGTACAAGGAGAAGGTTAAGTCTGAAATAGACAGGATGCTAGATGTAGGAATTATTCAACCAGTAGAAGAGTCTGTGTGGATTATCCCAATGGTGGTGCAAGACAGGAGGACTGGAGGAATTAGGATCTACATGGATCTAAGGAAGCTAAATGATGCATGCTTACATGACACATTCCGAACACCATTCATAGATGAAGTACTGAAGAACATAGGAGTCAAGAAACATATTCATTTACAGATGGATTCTTTGGATACCATTAGATAAAAATTGTGCAGGAAGATAGACAAAAAACCACATTTTCAATATAATGGGGCAGTAATTAGTACACGGTGATGCCATTTGGATTGAAGAATGCCACTGCAGTTTTTTCTAGAGTGGTAGTGGCAACATTCAAGGAGTTCATCCATAAATTATTGGAAGTTTATTAGATGATTGGACAATGTTTAGTCTATTGCATGATCATATAGAATTACTTTGTCTCATGTTATATCGATGTAGATAGTGTCATATTTCACTGAACTTGAAGAAATGTATCTTTTTGCACACCATTTGGAATTCTACTAGGACATGTAGTCTGCAAACAAGGATTGTTGGTTGACCCAACCAAGATCATAGTAATTTTGGAGTTGGAGCCTCCGACATCATTCCAACAACTAAGAGAAACTTTGGGTCATACAGGATATTATAGGAAGTTTATCAAAGGTTATGCGTAGATTACAACACCCATGGAAAAGTTGTTGAAAAAGGAAGCCAAGTTCCAATGGAATGAGGACTGCCATAAGGGGCTAGACATGTTGAAACAAATACTGGTTACCACACCCATTTTAATATTTCTAGACTGGAACAAAGAATTCCATGTCCATGTAGATGCATCATCCATTACATTGGGCACAATACTATCACAACCAGGATAAGGAGACATCGATCATTTGATTGCGTTTGTAAGTAGAAAGTTGTCTATATCTGAAAAACATTATACTACTACAGAAAGAGAAGGCTTGGCCATGGTTTATACGCTCCCGAAGTTCAGACATTACTTACTAGGGTCTCACTTCAATATGTACACAAATCATTATGCATTAAAGTACTTAGCCAATAAACATGTCTTAGGAGGAAGAATATGCAAATGGTTGTTACTATTTCAGTAATATGAATTTGAGGTCATAGTAAAAACAAGGAAGTTGAATTTAGGACCTGATAATCTCTCGTGCATATTAACAGGAGAGGATGTAGGTAATTGAGATGATAATTTCCCATATGTGCATTTATTTTCAGTAAGGATGGTGGATGATTAATTCACATTTTTGTGGAGTTTTTAAATACACGTGTGGCCCCCTCTGACATGACATTTGCATAGAAGAAACAATTTGCAGTGAAAGAAACAAACTATCATTTGATTGCAGGGAAATTGTATAAGTTAGGGGTAGATGGAATCTTGAGGCATTGTGTACTGGAACATGAAATGTCAGTTATACTGGAGGAAGCGCACAATGGAATTGCTAGAGGAAATTATGCAGGAAAAGCTATGGCATAGAAGATTTTATGCGTAGGGTTGTGGTGGCCCATATTGCACAAAGATGCAAAGGAGTATTTTTAGTCCTCGGACGTCTACCAACAAGTGGCTTAACCATCTAGGCACGACAAAATGCCATTAAAGCCACAAGTTACGTTGCAATCCTTTGAGAAGTAGGAAATTGACTTTGTAGGTCCGATCAACCCACAAGAAAGGAGATCAAGAGCATGATACATCATTACTACGAAAAAGTGTTTAACCAGGTGGGTGGAAGCAACACTAGTTACTGATTACACTGCAGAGACTTCTGCATGGTTTCTATTCAATAATGTAGTCACTAGGTTTGGATGTTCACACATATTAATTAGTGATCAAGGTATACATTTTATGAACACAACAATTACCACACTAACTGAGGAATTTCAGATTCATCATCAGAAGAGTACACCATATCACCCTCAGGCTAATGGCACAATGCAAGCGTTTAATAATATTTTAGAGAATGCATTGAAAAAAATATGCAATGTCGGAAGAGATGATTGGGACTTACGCATCTCCACCGTACTCTGGGCATACAAAACTACAAGTAAGAAGTTAACATGGCAGAAACCTTTCCAGTTGGTCTATGGACAAGAAGTAGTGATGCCAATGGAGTTCATTCTACCTAGCTTACGCATAACAACCATCACTAAGATCTATGATGCAGGTGTAATAGAGGAGATATTGGCGAAGTTAGTTAAGCTTGAGGAGGACCATTTAATTGCAGGATTCCATCAACAGGTACAAAAATACAGAGAGAAGTCCTGACACGATCGACACATTAAATCCAAGAAGTTTCAAGTCGATGATTTGGTAATACTATATGAAAGATAGTATCTGCGACACCTAGGGAAGTTTCCCATACATTTGTTAGGGCTCTATGTGATACAAAAGATAACTATGACAGGTGATGCATGTTTGGGAACCTTGGATGGACATGTCTTGAAAGGAATGGTGAATGAAAGTCGACTGAAACTCTATAGAGGCAACTGAACTTCAGTACAATAATCTGGGTTGTGCCAAGACCCCTATATTATAGTAAGTATACCATAATATTAAGAAAAACAAGAAAAACCCAATAAAAAGTAGAAAAAAGAAAGGAAAGCAATAAAAAGGTAGTGATAGGAGAAATAAAAAGAGTGAGTGAAATCCCAAGGTATTAGAACTTGCACATATAGACTGATCATCTCACACGAAGCCAACATTGTGCCAAGTTCAACGATAAGATACAGATAGGGATGACTGTGATGAGAAATGAATTACTGTGCAAGTTGGCACAAAAATACCATTAAACAAAGTCAGACACAGAAAATACAATCGGAGGACTGACGTGACAAGTCATAAAAGCACTGTATAATAATTAAAGTGAAAAATCGCTAGAAAGCCTGGACATATCAACAGTACAAAAAGAGGATCATAAGGTGTATTTGGGAATTAAGGAGCATTTAGTTACCCACTTACCAAGTTTGACACAATATTGGACAAGACAGTTAACATGAGATATGACCGACCTACTTGGAACAAACACAAAAAACATCGGGAGGGAAGAAAACTCTTCGCCATTATTGCATGCAAAGTAGGAGTGATCAGAGTGAAGTTCTCCCTACAAAGTTACAACTACCCTCACCATTACAAAAAATTCGTTCACAAGTCCAGCATATCGAGAAAATGACACCACCAAGAGTAGGAGGACCATCTTCAGCAGCCTGGAAACAATCAAAGAAACTAGTAGATGACTAGGTAGAAGAGGTGGCCGGACCTTCGGCCCCAACACCACCTGAAATATTTCATAGATATTATTTTCCCCCACAAAAGGATGACACACCCATGGTTATAGTACCAACAAATGCCAAATATCCATTACATATAGCACCAGTCCTGAAAGGTGTCAGTCAATATAAGGACCTACTCGACAAGGTGGCCAACTTGAAATTTATGGACCACGATATCACTAACACGCAAAAATTACCTGAGTTGGCCAGGGATCAATACTTATGCACAAATACTGAACTCGGTATAGGAAAAAATCGAGTGGAAGCACATGAATGGGTGTCAGGCTTAGAGAAAACCAAGATACTCAAGTTGTTCGAAATTCCACATTTTTGATGAAGTAACAAAATCAATTCCTGTGTCAAGGTATTGCTCAGTTGCGTCGATGGGGGGACGATTTGGCTCGATTCCCCAGTTTCAATTGATACAACATTAATTTTGCACATCATAGGGCTGAGTAAGGCAGGCGAAGAATTGTCGCTACTATTCCTCAAAATGGGAGAGCGAGCTCTCTCCGAGGCCATAAAATAAAAGTATGACACATTCAGAGGAAAAATGGTTCTAGATGTGAAAAAAATAATTGACCAAGAGTTCAAGTTTACGACGTAGGTTTTATCCTACAAACTATTGCATAAATGTCACAGAGATGAGGTATCAACGATAATCATCTCAGTCGCAAAGAAATGCAAAGAGGGTGTTCAAATGAATTGGGCAACATTTCTCGTTAAGCAATTTTTGCAGTATTGCACATAGGCCAAAGAGAAGGGCGCAAAATTTCCTTATGCTTGGCTACTAATTCTTATTGCACTAGTTGGGTGGAAGGAGCCGACAATTTACCAGTTCATATGTGTTTCAGGTTGCAGCCCTTCAGATGCTAGACATACCAATTTGTGGAACTCCACCCTCAAGAGACGACAAACGGACACCAACACCACTTTTTACTCATACTTGTAGTTCATCACACAGATAGTAGAGACTACATGGCACATTCCATAGGAAGCAATCACTGCCTACATGGATGTCACTTGTTTCAGAGCGGGCATGGACCATCTATATGTGTAAGCCAAATAGGATCCTGCGCGACAAGAGTTACCAACCACTTACCGATTGAAAATGGCAGAGGTGCACTCCATCATCAATGACTGGGAGGATGACTGGAAGAATCCAGCTGACAAGCCAAGGTTGTCACAAGAGGACGAAGACTAAGGGAAAAGTGAGGAAGAGGAAGAGGATCAAACAAATGGCGCAGACAAGCACCCTAACCAATAGAAAACCTCTGAAGTGGGCCTCAAAAGAAAATATCAGGAGCCATAAAAAATAGGAGGGGCACCATAAAAGATAGGAAGGGTGTGAAAGAAAGCTAAAGTGCAATGCTAGGCCCCATTTTTTATTTTGACCAATGATGATATGGATCGTATTGGGTACTTGATCTATGATTCCACCAAGGAAATTTGGGAAGAAGCTGCAACAAAGAATGAGGACCACCAAAAGAAGGTCTAGGAGTAATTGGGAGTCCTTCAACAACTCTTAGAAATAGTGTGCGTGGTGAAAGACTCCAAGACAAGGGACGAGACATCCACTGATCGAAGGAAAACATAGGATAGTGCACAGACGACTCTAACACAGGAGTCATGGGAGAAACACACTATACAACTTGAGGCAATTGCACTTGAGTTACCCGCACGAGAATTGCAGGAACTTGTGGCATTGGGCCACCTTAGTATCTTCGTCTCAAGACTATCCATCCAAAGGGTAGAGGAAATCCAGGCACAATTGATACA
>JASDQU010213657.1:0-10577 GCA_032191745.1 Picea mariana | reverse complement strand
GAAGTTTTCTCAGAAAGTGACACTTGGAGATGATTACCAATATCCCATCAAGGGAGTAGGAGAATCAAACTACAAACTAAATTCAAGGAATTCACTAAAGATGAAGGACGTACTATATGTACCAGGTTTGACTAAGAACCTACTCTCCATTTCAGCTTTAGAAAAGAAAGGCTTCAGAGTTGCCTTTATAGATGGAGAAGTTCTTATGTGGGCTAAAGGAGAAACCTTAAATGAAGTTCTTATGTACATAGTTTGCTTCATGTCTCATATAATATGTTGCCTTCAACAACCTTCACTATAGCTTTCTCAGGGTTATCACCTGTGACCTGAAATAAGGTCAACAAAACAACAAGCAAGAATAATATTCTTTTGATAATAAAGCAATAGCACAAATAATCATCACAGTAGCTCCTTTAGAGCTATCACTTGTGATCTGTCTGAAGTAAAGATCAAAAGTAAGAAATACAAATACGAAATGAGGTCAACACTCTTATAGTGTTGTGATCGAACATTCCTCCATGGCAACCTGGAACTAACACAAGAGATTTCTTCTAGAGGAGATGTTAGTTTGTATCAGACAAATGATTACATTAAGCATTTATCTCAATATGCTCACATGCTACCAAGTATAATATTCTTCAAAGACTGCTATCTCAACTATAGTGTTTACTTGTAACTTGTCATGTGCAACTTTGAATATTATCAATTTAATCAAACTTGGGACCTGTGGCCTCGTCTTCAAGAGTGTTTTGCTTTTCTTCCAAGTCTCCTTCATTCAAGATGACGAGTGATTTCTTCAACCTGTCTTCTATACTAAGACAATATGCTATCTTGATAGAAGGTTGGGTTAGAGAATAAACTCTATGGTCTCAACTTTAATCCATCTAATACCTTGACTTTAATTTTGACCAAGGGTTAGTATGATGGTCATAGCTTCAACATGCAATCTAGATCAAAATAATGTCATAACAAATAGATGCATATTAGAATAATCAAACCTAGTTTGCATTATTCCACTGAATGTGTTGGATCTTGAGATCCTTCTGGATCTATGGCAAGAGATCCCTTCTCCTGCAAATACCCTTTAAAGCTTAACCATTTAAACAGGTGTGAGTACATACCTTTGATGGCATTTGTAGGTAGTGGCACCATCTGGTAGCAGTGACAATGATCACCAACTCTTAAAAACTTCAAGGGTGACTGCAACTGGTACTACGACTGATACTTCAACCAGTACTGCAACTGGTTCTGAGACTGCAACTGCAACTTAGGGTTTTATGAGGAAACCCTAATTTTTCAAACTTCAAATTCTTAAATTCTGATCTAGGGGATAGATGCGCTGAGCTGAGGCGAGTAAGCCGGTGCAGTCAGATTTATGAAAATCCAACTTTTACCCCCTCAAACTTGACCAACGAATTTCTGGACTGGTGCTTCTGGTTTTCTGGTACTTCTGGTTTTCTTGTGCCGATGAAAACTAGGGTTTCACTTTCCGGGAGATCTACCCACCGAAAAGGTGCGCTGAAGGTGCCAAAGAACTCCTTGGGTTAGGGCACACTTTTCTAGATGGTTTTGAGGCTGAAACTCTTCTTCAATAAAAAGCCCTAATTTGCGTGTACGACAATAATGACGTTTTTCTCTTTCTCTTGTGAAAGATGCTCTCTTCAGCTTAGCTTTGATACCATGTTAAGGTTTAAGCTATTATTGAGTTTCATTTCATTTCATTAGATAACAATAACATAGACATGATCACTGAGAAATACACAATCACAAGAGACACATCATTTATCCTGGGAAACCCTCATGGGGGAGAAAACCTAGAAAAAACTTCCTTAATATAGATAGCCAATACAATGCCAAGAGAAAACTCAAACAAATTCAGAAAGTCCTCTCCAAGAAGTGCGTCTCTCTCTCTCTCTCTTCTTCTTCTCCAACTGCAGCTCCAAACTTGCGCTTTGATGAACAAGTGAGTGTGTGAACAAATGAGGCGCTAGCCTCTCTTATTTATACAATCTGGCACGTGTGAACTGGGTTGTCTTTTCACTGGCTGGGCCGACTTCTCATTCTGGGTGGTTATAACCACTTTAATATATTCTGGGGCCGACTTTTCATTTAGCCCATTACAATTAGGGTTTGACCAATCCGTAAAAAGGGATTTGGTCATTTACAATACTCGACATGATCAATCCACAAAAGGGTATTGATCTAATGAATAATACATCAATAATAATTAGAATACTTTTTGCAGTTACAATATTTCAACAGTATCTAGTAAAACAGTGATATACCCTATGTCATAGCATAAAAAACCTTAACCCTAACTCGTAGGGCAGTTCAACCTCATGTATGGAAATTGCTACCAAGGGTAATGCACCCAGCTAAAGATGATAAATTCAATGCATGCATTCACCAAACCCTTGCACTAAAGATTGATTGCTACATGGTCTCCTTGGGATTTGTGCCCCTCCTATAATAGGTAATCTTCTTATGCAAGCTCTTTGGTCTAATTTTGGAAAAGGTATCTAATCTGGAATATAATTGAGGGTGGTGCATGCACACTAAAGGCATGTATCTGCCTTCCACGAAACTGCTATCTACATAATATGCTATTGTGTCCTCTTTCAAACGTGTCATTGTTGCTTTAAGGAAAGGTTAAATGCGCCATGTTGGCCCTTGCTATGAAAGCTAATTGCACGTAGAAGAGGGAGAAACAACTACTGAGCAACCAGGTAAACTCTTTAAAAATCCTTTTCTTACTCCTTGAATATCATATGTTTCCTTTGGCTTACCATTGATTGCATCGTAAGAAGTCTATCCAAATTTGCTTGGGGGAATGACTGGCAAATTGATCTCTACACACCGTAGTTTTCTTCTTGTAGGCCATGAGCTTTCATGGGTTATCTAGACATCTTTTCCTTGAGAATTTAGGTTCTTTGGCTTCATTTTATTATTCATCACCTGGTTCATTCTTCTTAGGGCAAGCTGTTTTAAGATTTTTCCAAAGATAAAAATGTAATATCTATTCATAGTTGAATTTATAATTACATTCTTTAGGTGCCCTTGGCACTTTGTTAAAAAGAAGTTGTTCATAATCATTGTCTTCGCAGGGTCTAGATTGACTACTGTTTATATGGAAGAAATACAAATCCTCCAATTTGCAAAAAGACTTCCTAACATATATTCTCTTGAGTGTTTACTCCATTTGTTGGACTTTATCCATAAATAGATATCAAACAAATAAATTCTTTATTAACAGATCAAGAAAAACAGAAGCAATGTACTAGCAGCTTTTAAACAACTGCTTCATGTCATTGGTTGAGTAGTCAGTGATAGAACTCTGTCTAGTTATTCTTCCAACATCAAGAGGCCAACTTCAGCGTGTTGACCCTCCTTAGAGAGTCCGTTTGCTATTGTATCGAGTTCTCTGATTATGTGGTATATGAAATATCTTGAAAAAGCCTGGAGATTGGTTTTCAGATGATCTGCTATTGGTCTGAGAGTCACTCACCACTCCTCCAGTTGATAACTAGTGAAGAATCCTTGGAAACTTGCAAACGATTAATCCCTTTATTTATTGCTAGTTTTAAGAGGCTTCTTAAAGCTAGGAATTCAGCTGAATCATTTGCTCTTGGACCCATGCTTGTTTTGAATTTGATGAAATCATTATATGAGAAAAATAAAATCTCACAACACTAGAAATTTTGTGGACCCTCTTTGGCTCCATCAAAGAAGCCCCATGGATATGATTCTTCAATCAATAGCTCCCCTATTTTCTTGGAACTTTTACCTTCACCTCCATCTTGTAGCCTTGGAATATATTGTACACTATGATGGAACCAATCCGATTCAAATCACACACATCCAAAATATTTGGACAATATAAAGAAATCCACATGGATAAATAATATATTGAATAATAAATGTATGAGAATATGATAGTATGATCATGATTACAAATGAGGGCCATATATATACTGATGCAGGGGTGCTCTTTCATTAAGAGACGTGTCCTTTCATTAGGATCTGTCTATTCATTACATATTAATTATTAATTATTGTTGTTATTTATTTATATTTATATTTTACATATTCATGTCTATTACATTGCCTTCCCCTTTTGAAATGCTTTGTCCTCAAAGCATATTTATGGAAAGGCCTTATGTCTTTGCTTTGGCTTGTCATGTCTTTGCTTGGTTCTTGGTTCTTGTTGCTGTTATGGTTGATGATACTAGACAGTATGAACTTCTAAGTGCTAAGCAAAATTGTTGAAATGCAAAAGGATCNTTTATATTTATATTTTACATATTCATGTCTATTACATTGCCTTACCCTTTTGAAATGCTTTGTCCTCAAAGCATATTTATGGAAAGGCCTTATGTCTTTGCTTTGGCTTGTCATGTCTTTGCTTGGTTCTTGGTTCTTGTTGCTGTTATGGTTGATGATATTAGACAGTATGAACTTCTAAGTGCTAAGCAAAATTGTTGAAATGCAAAAGGATCTGACCATCCTAATTTGATCCTTTGTGGAACGTTGCGCTTATACGATACCCAATATGAATTATTATTATGAGACTTAATGATGTCGACATCAATATTCTTCGGAAGATAGGTTAATTGTTTCCGTCCTGAGTGATGTTGATACATCGACTGGTTAGGATACCTGCTCTTGTGATTGGGATGTCGATAAGGTCTCTTGGTAGCATGAATTTTCGTTATTGTACTTGTAGCGTTTTCTTGATTTACTTTCGAGGTTTTGTTTTCTTCATGCACTGATGTTACATTGTTAATCGATGAACCTCTATTAGTAAGTATACTTGGAATTTCCATCGTTTGTAGTCCAACATTTGAAGTTGTCTGTACTTCAACTATATTTGTGTTTGTTCCTTTCCTCGAAACTTGGATTTTTACAGATGATGACTTCTTTATTTCGATGGGATTAGTCATTGTTTCTTTATCAATCAACGATTTCTTGCTGGTAAGTTGCTTTAGCGTTTCATGTTGCGACATGCTGATTCTTAAGGCGAGAAATTTCTTCATCTTTATCTGCAACAACCTTGTCAAATTCTTTTTGCACCTTTTGTACAATTTTTTGATTATCTTGAAGGATAATCTTTGAGATATCTTTAAGGTCTTCTGATGTTGCTAGATCTAAATCCAATTTAATGTCCTGTAACGTTATCTTCTTCTTTTTATAGGAGAATGTTTTAAAAAAAAAAAAGAAACTGGGAGATAATATATTAAAAAGGGGCAGCCAAGGCTTGCCTAAGAAATAAAAAATTACAGTCTTGTATTGGCTGATTGCCATTGCTTGAAGCTTTTGGGCAAAATTGGCCTTGGGCCGTTTGTGTCTTTCCTGTGACTATGTTTCCCTTCTAAACAACAGGGGTTAATAGTTGTTGTTTGATAAAAGACTCCTAAGATGCATGTACTTTTAAAAAACATTAAAAAAGGGGGGTGGCATTTGCCGATGGGCCTTTCATTTCTTGTGTTTTTGCTGACTGAAACTTGTTTAAATGAGCCTGCTCCCGATCTGAAGTAGTTTGGAGGGCTACGCTATCTTCTTGGATTTCCATCTGATCCGCTGCCTGTTGCTGCTTGGTCCTGTGGGTTAGTCTGTTGTCCAAGAGAGTGGTACCTCAGCTTCTCGAAGGTGGAGTCTCTCATGACATTTTTTGTTCCTTGTGGTAGCCTTGTCGCCAGGTTGGCCTGCTCATCTGCCCATTTGTTATCTTCCCTTTTGATGTGGATGAAGGAGGCTGACTGTGAATCTGTGAGGGATGATCTGATCTTTTTCCAAATTGCAGCTAGATGGATGTTTCTTGGCTTTGAACCAGTGAGCATGCTTCTTATGGTAATCAGAGAGTCTCCAGCAATGATGAGATTGGCGACTCCCGATTCGACTGCCAATTGAACTCTTTTCAACAAGGCGAGCTGTTCTGCTTGGTTATCGGAGGCATATCCTATGCTCCAGGCATATCTTACTGCTGTATCCCCTTGGGTTAAGCGAGATCCCTCCCGCTCCTGCAATTCCCAGATTGCCTTTGGAGGCGCCATTGAATAGGAGGACATGGGATGTTTGAGAGATAACCAGTCTTGAAACTTTGCTGGAGAAACATGAAGTTGCCAATTTGGTCTGCGACGCTGAGTGAGAGAAGTGGAGTATTGAATTTCTAGCTGGTTTATCCATTGAGTTTCTTGTTTGTCAAGCTGGTCACCAACTGAAATTGAGATTTTTCTTGAGTTAAAGAACTCCACAAATTGAGCTCTTATGGCTTTGGTGGTTTTTTCTAGTTCCGGTACTTCTTCAAAGAAGATACTTTTGTTCCGAGCCAGCCAAACCTGCCAACACACAAATTTTGGGAGAGAGGACCAGATTCTTTTGAGGATCGGTTTGTTGAAGAAGGGATTTTTGTAATAAGAGGTCCAGTTGCCTAACAATTTTGAGATTTCCCGAGGCCAATTAACGCGATGGGAAAGATTTTGCAAGATCTCCCGCCAGACTTTTTTGGAGAAATTGCAGTCAAGGAACAAATGAGCAATTGTCTCCGAGTGATTTTTGCAGAGGACGCATTTGGAAGGGCTCGAGATTCCACACTTTTTTAGATTTTCACAGGTGAGGATTTTCCCCTGTAACAAAATCCAACTGAAAATGTTAATTTTTGGGGGCCTATCCGGGTGCCATATACGCTTGGCCCAGTTTACTTTGATTGGGTTTCTGCCCTGCATTAAGAGGGAATCGTAGCCAATTGCCACCATATAGCCACGATCTCCCCATCCCCTTTCGTTGGAGTCAAGGAGGTGGTGCAGAGAGGAACCTTTCAGATCTTGCAACAAAGAGTCCGCTTGATTTTTGAGATCTCTCGGAGGGTCCCCTAAATTCCAGCTTACCCACTTTCTAGTCGAATTCCACTTTGAGATGTCATACAACGTATTTTTCCCATTTGTAGTGAGCCATTCCCGGAGCTGGATCTTGCTGTCATTTGTCTCAAGAGGAGTGTTGTTGACGATTTTGTCCTCCTAGATCCTTATTTTTTTGTCGTTTCTAGGTATCCAGTGGAGATGAGATCGGATTAGGGGCAACGAAGCTGACAACATCTTTCAAATGGGAGATCCCATTGGATGTTCAAGGTACCTGTCGATTCCTTTGAGACGATCCTGGTGGAAGTATTTGTTGATCAACGCTCTTTTCTACCATGTTAATTTCCCTGTAATTGATCTCCAGAGAAAATTAGCTCCTAGCGCTAGATTAACTAGTGTTGGGTCTCTTATTCCCAATCCCCCAAACTCTTTGGGTTCTCTAACCACCTACCATTTGACCAATGATAACACTTTTTGTTGGTTTTTCCTCCTTCCCAGAGAAACTTTCTAATCGTTTGTGCTAGAGAAGACTTGATTGGGGCAGGAGCTAGAAGAGAGGAGAACTGGTAGATGGGGAGACCAGATAACATTGCTTTAATTAGAACCAATCTGCCCGTCGGATTCAACCACTGTGCTGCTCACTGTTCCATTCTGGCCTTTATTTTAGAAGTTATTATAACCGAGTCGTTCACTGGAACAGAGGAGAGGCAGATCAGGATTCCAAGGTACTTGAATGATCTCCAGTTGATTGCTATCGGGTACTGGAGAATGTTCACTATATTTGCTAAAATTCTTGCTTTGGTGTTCCAAGCGTAGATATAACACTTCGCTGAGTTCACCTTGCCTCCTAAGGCTTCTAGGAATTGATCCAGGATAACTTTGAATCTTCTGGCCATGATTGTGGAGGCTCCTCCTATCAGGAGGGTGTCATCCGCGAACTGGGCATGATTTATTCGTCTAACCCCTGTGGCTATTCTTATTCTCGGAATGTTTTTCTGTTGTCTTTCTTGGTCGAATCTTCGTCCCAGAGCCTCAGCCATAAGGATGAAGAGATAGGGTGAAAGAGGGCACCTTTGTCTCAGTCCTCTGGAAGCCTTAAAAAAAAAGCAGGGTTGCCCATTGATCAAAGGAGCTATCTAGGGGCTGCTTATACAGGGCTGAATCCAATTGATGAATGAGGGGTGAAATACGAACTTTCTGAGAACCTAAAGGAGGAAACTGTGATTGACTCTGTCAAAGGCGTTGGCCATATCCAACTTAATTACCATGCCCCTTTCTCCTCTCAGTTTACCATGCCCCTTTCTCCTCTCAGTTTGCTTGACTGAACAACTTCTTGGACTAAAATGATATTGTCCCAAATTTGCCTCTTAGGAACAAAGCCACCCTGATCGGGGGAGAAGATTTTTGGGAGGAGAAGTTGAATTTTGTTTGCTATAATTTTTGTAAGGATTTATAAGATACGTTGCACAAGGAGATGGGACGGTATCTTGGAAAGGACCCTGGATTTTTCTCTTTGGGAATAAGAGCTAAGAAAGTCGAATTGGTGCCCCCCCCAGTCTTGAAGATCTCTGGACGTACTGGATCGTTTTGATCAGATCATATTTAATGGTACTCCAGAAATTTTGATAAAAATGAGCCGTGAACCGTCGGGCCCCGGGCTTTATCAGGGTGAAGGTGTTTGATAATGTTCCATATTTCTCCCTCAGAAACTTTCTGGATAGATTCTCATTCTCGTCCTCCTTTATCAACTTGGGTATGTTGGAGAGCGCCTCCTCCCTATCCTTTTCGTTCTTTGCATCTTTTTCTTTGTACAGGTCTGCAAAATAAGAGACTGCTGCCTTTTTAATATCTTCAAATGATGTACAGTTATTCCCTCCAGGGTCTGCTATCTTGGAGATTGTATTGAATCCTTTCCTTGCTTGATTCTTCTTGTGGAAAAAATACGTGTTCTGATCACCAACAGAAAGCCAAAGAGCCCTGGATTTTAGTCTCCATGAATCTTCTTCTCTTCTCATAATAGCTTGAAGACGAATATGTAGTTGACCTTCCTCCACCAATAGCTCAGGTGTGACCGACCATTTTCAATTTTTGCCATGACTGTAGTCATCTGCGCTTTTGTGTTTTGAATTTCCACTTTTGGTGCTTTGAAGGTGAGTTTGACCCATTCTTGGATGTCTCTTTTGAGTCTTAATAACTTTTGTTCCCATATGTGCACTGGGGATCCTTGCACCCACTGAGACCAAGAGGTGGATACAAGGGGTCTGAAGTCTGGGGCTTCCAACCATAACGAGTTAAATCTGAAGGGGATTGGGCCCAGATCCGGGAAAGGGGAGAAATATAGCAATATAGGTTGGTGATTAGAGCTGGCCCAGGGAAGAATTTCAGAAGTGATGCGAGAGGAATCCGTGAGGAGGGAGCTGCTTAAGAGAAAACGGTCTAGCCTGGCCACGATATGCCCAGGGCCTGTCCTTCAGTTAGACCAAGTGAAATGACCACCACCAAGCTTCAGATCGAAGAGATTGAAGGTGGATATCATATCTTCTAGATGTTCCCTTTCTGGATCCCTTACCAACAATCCCCCCTTCTTTTCCCAGGGATAGAGCGTGGTATTTAAGTCACCTGCTGCAATGATGTTGCTATTGGATTCCACGTCCAAAATATTGAACAAAGACCTCCAACAGTCTAATTATACATGATGGAGATTCGGGACATAAACATTTATTATGGAAAAAGAGTTTCCTGAGGTGTCGTTTCTCAGTTTGGTTAGCAGCCATTGTTGAGCTTGTTGGCAATCCAACAACGTGAACCTTTTCTGGTCCCATAAGGTGCAAATGCCTCTAGAAGCCCCTCTGGAGCTTATTGCCCTTCCTTCGCTTGTCTTCCATATGTATTTGCTTTCTCTAAGGAGATATTCCTTGCTTAGTTTGGTCTCCTGGAGCAGTATAACTTGAGGAGAGGAGGAAAAAATCAGTTTACGAGTTGAATCTTTTTCTTCCTTGCCTCCTAATCCCCTACAGTTCCAAGAGACCAGGTTCATTATTTACTGGTGGGTTTTTGAGCCCCCCCTTTAGAGGGCGTAGGGCTGGGGTTCTCTTTCGATCCTTTATGCTCTTTGCCGAAGGAGGAATCTAGTGTGGATTGGAGCCCTAGATCATTTTCCTTGTCAGCGATTTCTTTCCTTTTTTTGCGACTTGGCTTCCTTCCTAGTTTTTTAGCATTGGAGATTGAGCTAGGGTCTCGCCCAGGTTCTCCATTGGATTCTCCTTGTGATTCTTCTTCTAGGATTATTGGAATGCTATTTTCTGTCTTCGTGCTCTACCTTGCTTGGGGTTTTTTCCCTTTTCCTGAAGTCGATGTATGCTGAGCACTCGATGGGATTTGCTGATCCTTTGCTGGCGAGGAAGTAGCCACTTCATCTATTGGAATTTCTTGAGGCTCTCCTTCTTCCTCAGGCTCAGAGAGGGCAACATATCGATTGGTATTTTCTTGTGGAGCTTTTTCGCTTGCTGCCTTGGATGGGCTTGATGCAATTCTAGTCTCCATGACAGTTGGAGGGGGGGCCTAATGTTGTTTGTTGGGGCCTCGATGTCGCTTCTGGGATTGCCATTGTTCCTGTTCTTCTTAACCCTTTGGACCTGCGGGGGTTTTGGGGCAGATTTTTGCAAAATGGTCGTATTCATGGCACATTCTACATTTAAAAGGAAGTTGTTCGTAAACGACTTG
>JASDQU010213655.1:854-18472 GCA_032191745.1 Picea mariana | reverse complement strand
GTATATTCCCTATTGTCTCTCACCCTACCTAATCCTTGTTTAAAGCTGATGTAGCATATTTCATTGAGATAGAAAACTCCTCTTGCTCCACAAGGTGCAAGGTTCCCCTCATTGGCTCCATCGAAGAAGCCCCAACTTTTGGATTTGTTAGTTATAGGGTTCTGATATCTTTTACACTTTTCACTTTGGAGGCAAGTATATTTCTTCATAAATGTACTTGATTTTGTAAAACACTTCCAAGGGCATGTAAGGTTTATCCTAAGATAAATTCTCATTTCTAGTGATCCCTATTGACCAAGAGCCAATGAAGGGAAGAGCTTTGTGATTCACCAATCTTGATTTTTCCATCCAACTTTTTAAAGCACCCACTAGGTAAGGACCTTCCCACTTACATGTCCCCTCTGTTAAAAAAAACTCCTTCCATACCTCCTTTGTAAATTAGTAGTCCATTAATAATTGATTGATTTTCTCTTCATGTTTTATGAATAACATACAAAGGCCTTGTCCTTGGCATGACCTCCTCTTAAGTACCTATTAGATAGGTATTTTTTTATTTAGAGCTAACCATATTAGTAATTTGGACTTTATTAGAGCCTTGATTTTCCATAAAGGCTTCCACCACTATTCTACTTCTAACTCCTCATTAAGAAACATGACCTTATGATGTAAACTTGTAGTATATTGTCTAGAAGGACTCCATGACCATACTAAGGCATCATTCTCTTATTTTATAAAAATGTGATTTCTCTTCAGTCTATTTAACATTGGCATTCCAATGATCAACATCTTGACTATCCAATCCTAGCACCTAAGCTTACGTCCATAATGCCATAGATTACCTCTATCTTAAATTGTAGCATCTGTCATGTGTACTATTCCTTGTTGACTCATCTTCTCAATTAGACCATCATTTAGAGTGTAATTTCCATCACTTCCAATCTAGAGATAAATTCCAACTTTAACACTATAATTTATGTTCCCTATCTTCCAAGGTATCTAGTTTCCCACAAGGGGGAGGGATAATACTAAGTATTTCCATATTATGGAGTAACTTGAATAAGATTTGGTGCTCCATCTGATCCATTCCTCCATAATGAGAGCCTCCATGTATTTGGAGAGTATAACATTGTACCACAACCCAAGTGTTTTGAGTTATCTCCATAGGATTCTAATTGCAATGGAATTTCCAAAGTAGTATAAGTTTTGAAAGTAGTATAAGTTTTGAGACCCCATCCTCCCATTTCTTTTTCATTTTTCAATCTATTCCATTTCACGAATGGGGTCTCCTATTTTAATATTTTATGTAATTTTGAGACCCCATCCTCCCATTTCTTTTGGATTTTTCAATCTATGCCATTTCACTAGTGGGGTCTCCTTTTTTTATTTTCCCTTACATAGAAAATTTAAATATTTAGTTCATTTTTTTTCAATATATCTAAAAATATGTATGTTAATGAGTGCTAATAGACTGGAGTGGCTTCAATAACTAGTTTTATTAGTGTTAATATTCCACCTCTATATAGCCAATGATTGCACCACCTTGATACCCTTTTCTCCACTTTTTCATATAACCAATCCCATTCCTTGGATCCATAGATGTTGGTTTTTAAAGAAAAACACAAGTATTTAATTCCTTTATTAAATTCCAGAACATAGAAGACTAGTTCCTCTCATTTGATAGTCATTTAACATGAAGAAATAGATATATGGTTTTTTCATACTAATATGGATTGGATCATTATATAAATTTTATTATATTTTGGTACCTTCTGGGTGGAAAAATTGGAGGAATTGACTTACAGGGCCCATTTTAGTGGTAGGTCCCAGTTTGGAGATTTGGGGTCCAGAACCTTCTCGAGCCATTTTGAGGCATCAAATGAGATTTTTTTGGGTCATAACTTTGAAAACATATTATACAACACCTTCATGATGTTCTACACACTAATACCTTTCGAATGGTGAAAAAATTACCTCAATTGGAGCTTGTATGAAAAAGTTGTGTCTCCTGCAAGTTTACCTACCTTGTTGACCACCATGGTATTGAGTGGATGCCATGTAAGTCCCCATTACTCACACATGTGGGGCTATAAACGTGTGGAATTTAAATAATATTATGTAAGGTCCAAAACCTTATCACTAATTGAGGGTTGAGGATGAAAAAAATCTAACCCTAGACAACTATCAGGCTATCTTAAATGCTAGTCCACTAGGAGGAGAAAGGGTCCCATTCTTTAGCATTGTGGTTGTTCCATAGTTGAATATACCATCTAGGACTGAGATTTGAGAGAATAAAAAAGTAAGAATATGTTTAACTTATGCTTATACTAAGAGGGGGGGTTGAATCATTATAAGACACTTTTTACTTTAAATGAGCATTCATCAATCATTCATTAAATTAAAAAAAATAAATGCATGTAAAATCAAATCACAATACAAAGAGTTTAATTTGGAAACCCTTGTGGGAGAAAACCACAAAAACTTATCTTTATAAATGTCTGCAGGCACCAACCTACTATTACAAATCTTGTAAGAACCAACCTACTGTTACAAATCTTGTAGGAACCAACCTACTAGAGACACCAATCTCTTTAGCTGGACACCAACCCGACAAGATATTGTGTAGGCATCGACCTACTAGAGACACCAATATCTTCAGTTGAGCACTAACTCAGTAAGACATGTATAGGCACCAATATAAGAAATTCATACACAAATTACTTCTGATTTCACCTGCATTCTTCATACTTCATGCATTTCATAACATCATCATACCCTTAAATTTAATGTTATATGACCTCTCCTTGATTCATACCCCATACATAACTTCAAACCCTAGTCATATTTAATCTTCAATCCCTACCAAACCTCATAACAATTTTCCCAGAATATAATTCCAGATTGCAACATCACAACCTCAAAACATCACACTTTACAACACCATAGACCTTAGTCCTTCATAGTGCACCTTTAAAACTCATCTTGCACACCATTAGACCCCAATAATACTCCCCAACACCTCTTGCACTCCTCAGATCTCTTCCAAAAATATTTCCAAGAATACCCCACTTTGTCATTGATGGAAACCCTTAGTCAATTCTATATTACTCCTGTAATGTACTCAACCACCAACAAGATGGGCCACACTACCTCAAGAACACACTTCTTGAGTTGATTATAAATTTTTGATACCAATTAATTGACAAAGAAACATGAAAGGAATACATGCAATACTTACGATTCATGTTACACCATAAAAGAAATGAACCATACATGCACAACAACAACCATAAAGAAGGAACATTATAAAGACATATCTTAGAGATAATGATTAATACACAATGGAAATAAATATACAAGCAGAGAAAACACATGATAGAGAGAATTTGTCTTTAATAAAACCAATCACCAACTAGCTACAAACCAAGGATGTTCCACCCTGTTGGGTTGTTATATTCTTTGCAGTGAAAGTATGGTCGAGGTGGATCGACTAATAGTCGAAGTCAAAGGTCAAGGTGGCTCGTTCGGGTAAAGACAAATTCAAAGGAATCGACAACAAGTTGAAGGTCGAGGTGGTTTGACTAGGTAAAGACGAAGTCAAACGAATCGACAACAAGTCAAAGGTCGAGGTGGTTCGACCAGGTAAAGACAAAGTCTAAGACATCAATAGCAAGTCAAAGGTCGAGGTGGATCGACCAGGTAAAGTTGAAGAGGTCAACCAATAAGAGGTCGACATGCGGGTGTGTGGTGATCGAATAAAGACTAAATGAAGGCAGAGTGGTAGTCGACTCGTAATTTGACTTGGTAGTCGACTGTAACAGAATCTCGAGATTCATGGAATTTGTAGCCAATTATCTACGTGGATATGTAACCATTTTTGGGCACCTTTTCTTTAGGTTTTTTCCTGCTGTAAATCTTATAAAGAAGGCATGTTGTAATGCTTGTTGTAAATTATATAAAGAAGGAATGTTGTAATGCTTGTTGTAAATCCTATAAAGAAGGCATGTTGTAATGCTATAAAAAGTATAATTAGTTGATCTTTAGATGATGAATGGATAATCCCCAAGAGTCTATAACTGTAGAGATTGTTGGTCATGCAGTTGTAAGTCGAATTGGCTACAGGGTTGTTCTTGTGTAAGTAAGAGGGTATGATGTCGATTTTGTCTTAGGTGTGGACCAAGGTTATACATGTAACCTTTTATTCTGAATGAATAAGACAATAAGAGAGAAGAACACTCAAGGAATGTTGTTTTTCCTGATTTGGGTTTCCAGGGTAAAATTTGTGTGTACTTTGTGTTTGTTTTGTCATTTACTTTCTTGTTTAAGATAAACCTTTCTTCCTCTCTTCTACTAGGTTTAGCGTGGAAGTGTGTCTCAATTTATAACATGTGGTTTCAGATCTTGGTTTAACAACCTTGGATCTGAGCTAAAATCTAGGTTCGGTAAGAGTTGTAAGTTATAAACCTTTAAATAATTGTGTTAAAGAATGGCAAGCAACTCAAGAATAGAGATCGGAAAATTCAATGGCCAGAATTTTGAGCTTTGGAAACTTAAAATTTAAGATATCCTTGTAGATAGAGAACAATGGACATCCTTCTATTAAGATACCATGTCGATAGGTATGCCGATGGAAGAATGGGAGAAACTCGAGAGAAGAGAAAGGAGTACGATTCAACTTTGTCTTATAGATTTGGTACTATTGAATGTCTCAAGTGAAGATTCGACCAATAAATCGTGGGACAAGTTGGGAAGCTTGTACCAGTCGAAATATCTAGTAAATAAGATATTTCTAAGAAATAAACTGTATCATCTGAGGATGAGTGATGGCAGTTCGGTGACTGAGCATTTAAATGTGTTTAATACCATTATAAGTCAATTATCTTCTGTGGATATTAAAATCACTAAGGAGGAGAAATGTATTATCCTATTATGTTATTTTCCATACTTATGGGATAGCTTAGTCATGGCTATAGGGAGTAATACAACCACATTAGTGTTGGAGGACATGGTTTCATATCTACTGTGAGAATAAATGAGAAGCAATAACATGGAAGGATCGACCAAAGATGCTTTAGTGGTGAGAGGTTCACCAGTTGACAAAGATAAAGGCAAATTATTTGGTATAACGTCTAAGTTGAAGGGTAGATATAAATCCTTGGTTTAGTCAACAAGAAGATGTTGGAAATGAGGTAAATTTGGGCACTATAAAAAGGAATGCAATTCGAAGGAAATGGAATTCAATATAGGATCTAACGAGAAGCAGTCGACTAAGATAAAGATGACTCCAGATAAGGGAGGTGATGTGTACCTAGCGTCAACTAGTACATAGTTGAATATATATGTTTGGTTGATTGACTCAAGATAATCCTATAATATGACACCACATAGATAATGGTTTTGTGAATATGAATGATATGAAGTAGGAGAAGTGTTCTTGGGGGATGACTTGACAGCCAAAATTGTTAGACGGGGAAGAGTTCAACTGATACTGTAGGATGGGAGGAGTATAACCCTTCTAGGTGTGCTACATATTATGGGTTTGGAAAGAAACATGATATCTGTCAGAAATATGAGTGATGAAGGGGTGCACACTCTATGTCAGAAGGATTTGTGAAAGATGGTCAGAGGTGTGATGGTTTTAATGAAAGGAGTTTGGATTGGAACCCTATACAAGTTGCTAGGGATTGTCGACTCAACTACATGTAACAACATCATTGTTCCTAAAGTCGAGTTGACTTCAACTTGACTCGACTTGACTCGAGTTGATTCGATTCAAACTGATTTGACAAGTCATCATGAAGTTGACCCGACCATGTTATGACACGAGAGGATGAGACACATTGGAGAAAAATGACTTCGAGTTATGCATAACAAAGGTATGGTCGAATACTTTTCTGCATATAATTTAGAATTTGAATTATGTGAACAATGTATATATGGAAAACAAATTCGGGTGAGGTTGACAACTAGAGTGACAAGAGAAAATGGGATTCTAGACTTGGTTCATATTGATGTGTTTGGTCCTGTTACAATTCTTTCACTTGGTGGATCCCTATATTATGTCTTCTTCATAGATGATTTTTCTAGGAAGATATGGATATATTTCCTGAGGAAGAAATAAGAGGTTTTCGAGAAATTCAAAGAGTTTAAATCTATTGTAGAAAACTAGACAGATAAGAATGTTAAGGTGTTGAGGACTGGCAATGGTGGTGAACTTTGTGGAAAATAATTTGATCAGTCCTGCAAGCAGTGTGGAATAGCATGTCAAAATGCCACACCATATACCCCACAACAAAATGGAGTAGCCGAGAGAATGAACAAAACATTGATGGACAAGTCAAGGATCATGCTCAATGGTGTTGGGCTCACACAAGCTTTCTGGTCAGAGGTAGTTGACACTGCAGAATATCTATTGAATATGTCTCCTTTGTCGACGCTAGTCGGCATGATGCCACATGGCGTATGGTCGGGTAAGGATCCTTCAGTTTTAGATCTCAAAGTATTTGGTTGTGATGCATTTGTGCATGTTCCCAAGGAAAAGAGGATCAAGTTGGACAAGAAGGCGGTCAAATGTATTTTCATTGGATACAAAGAAGGAATGCAAGGATATAAGATCTGGGATATTGCATCAAGAAAAATAATGTACAGTTGAGATGTGGTCTTCATAGAAATCAAAATTAATTCTGAACCTAAAGAAATTGTTCAGACTGAGAATAATCCTGAGATGGTGTTGTTTGAACTGAGGAACGAAGAAGATGATTCAGATGAGTCAACTAAATGAGAATACGAGGTGGAACAACCAACCCCAGTTGTAAGGAGGTAAGAAAGAGTAATAAAAATATTTGAAAGGTATAGTCCTCCTGACTTCCATTCTACATTTGTGTTAATTTCCACCGACGATGAGCCCAATTCGGTCGAGGAGGCAAAGGGAAAAATATGGAAGGACGCCATGGTCGAAGAGATGGAATACTTGCACAAGAATGAGACATGGGACTTAGTCAAATTACCCAGTGGAAGAAATCATGTCAGTAGAAAATGGGTATTCAATAAGAAGATGAATGCAGCAGGTCAAGTCGAGAAATTCAAAGCTCGACTAGTAGAGAAAGGATATTCCCAATTCAAAGGAGTCGACTTCGGTGATATTTTTTCCTCTCTTGAAAAATTAACTTCGATTAGAGTACTAATGTATCTCACTGTAACATTTGATATGGAAATATAACATATGGATGTGAAGACAACGTTCCTACATGGGGACCTAGAAGAATAAATCTACATGAAACAACCTAAAGGATTTGTAGTAAAGTGAAAGAAATATTTGGTGTGCAAATTGAATAGATCCCTTTATGGTCTAAAGCAATCACCAAGGATGTGGTACCAAAATTTCGACACATACATCCTTAGTTTAGGATTTGTGAGAAGAAAAGATGATCACTGCATATACTCCAAAGAAGAAGGTGAGTGTTTCATATGTGTAGCATTGTATGTCGATGACATGTTGTTGATTGGAAACAACATGGACGCAATAAAGGAGGTGAAGAAGCATTTGTCCTACAAGTTTGACATGAAGGATCTCGGTGTAGCGAACTTCATTCTGGGAATGAATATCAAGAGAGACCTAGCAACTAGAAATCTCTGGTTGAACCAGATGAAGTATATTGAAACAATTTTGAAACATTTCAACATGTAGGATTGCAAACCTGTGAAGGTGCCAATTTCTGTGGGAGAAAGCTAATTGTTGAACAATTTTCAAATACATAGAAGGAAATAAAGGACATGGCACATGTTCCCTATGCAATTTGTGTCGGTATTCTAATGTATGTGATGGTCTACACTCAACCAGACATTGCCCATGCAATGGGAGTGTTGAGTAGATACATGTCGACATCTAGGGAGAACTGGAAAACTTTCAAGAGAGTATTTAGGTATTTATGTGGCATAAAATATTATGCTATATGCTACCGAGGAAAACCTAGAGGTGATAGTGAATTAAATGTACATGGCTTTGTCAACGCCGACTAAGCTGGAGATCTGGATCGACAAAGGTCGACCAACGAATATGTGTTAAAAATTTTCAGTGGAGCAATGAAATGGATGAGTAAGAGAAATGAGGTCTTAGCCTTGTCAACAACATAAGATGAATACATGACAACCACTCATGGAAGAAAAGAAGCAATATGGTTGCAAAGGCTATGTTCAAGAATAAGGTTTGAGTAGAGAGATATGAAGATAAGTTGCGACATTCAACACATAATATTTCTAGAAAAGAACCCTACTTATCATTCTAATACTAAGAACGTTGATGTAAAATACCATTTCATGAGAGACATGGTGGAAAGCAACAAGGTTTTGCTGGAGAAAGTAGACATGTTGAAAAACATAGTAGACTCTTTGACCAAGTCTGTGAGTGTTGTAAATTTCTCTTGGTGTATAGAGGCCATGGGAATTGATACCCCAGGCCTATGTACTAGAGTTTAGAGGTCTCCCGATTTCAGCAAAAAATACAACAAGTGGGAGAATGTTGGGTTGTTATATTATTTGCAATGAAAGTATAGTCGAGGTGGATCGACTGACAGTCAAATTCGAAGGTCGAGATGGTTTGACCTAGTAAATACGAATTTGAAGGAATCGATAACAAGTCGAAGGTCGAGTTGGTTTGACTGGATAAAGACAAAGTTGAAGGAATTGACAACAAGTCAAAGGTTGAGGTGGTTCGACCGGGTAAAGATGAAGTTGAAGACATCAACAACAAGTCGAAGGTTGAGGTGGATCGATCAAGTAAATTTGAAGAGGTCAACTGACAATAGGTCGACAGG
Source organism: Picea mariana (assembly GCA_032191745.1). Taxonomy (NCBI): domain Eukaryota; kingdom Viridiplantae; phylum Streptophyta; class Pinopsida; order Pinales; family Pinaceae; genus Picea; species Picea mariana. The sequence continues at coordinate 9,662 of JASDQU010213655.1, read as the reverse complement.
TGGGCATGTGTTGACTGACCAAAGACCGAATGAAGGCCGATTGTTATTCCAACTTGGTAGTTGACTGTAATAGAATCTTGAGATTCACATGATTTGTAGCTAATGATATGCATGGATCTGTAACCGTTTTTTGTCTACCTTTTCTTTAGGTTTTTGTCTGTTATAAATCCTATAAATAAGGTGTGTTGTAATGATGTAAAAAGGTGAATTAATCTATCTTTAGATGATGAATGGATAATCTCCAAGAGTCTGTAATCGTAGATATTGTTATTCATGCAGATGTAAGTCGAATTGGCTACAAGGTTGTTCTTGTGTAAGCAAGACGATATGATGTCGATTTTGTCTTAGGTGTGGACCAAGGTTAGACATGTAACACTTTATTCTGAATGAATAATCCAACAAGAGAGAAGAACGCTCAAGGAATGTTGGTTTTCCCAGTTTGGGTTTCCATGGTAAAAGCTATTTGTACTGTTTGTTTGCTTTGTCATTTACTTTCTTGTTTAATATAAATATTTATTCCTCTCTTCTACTAGGTTTAGCATGGAAGTGTATCTCATTTCCTAACACACCCAACCTTAGACACTTCTTTTCCAATTCTCAATAGCAGGTCACCTATGAGCCAAGGATATGAATCCACAAGGATAGGTCTCAGACCGACATTCAACTTTCCAAACTAATCAGCAATCAAGGTCTCACATATTTCTCAAACACACAACAAAATTTAGTTTACTATCTCTATTCCCCTTCATCCTGGACCACCCAAAGAGAATGAACCCCCTTCACTTCCATGCATTCCCTTAGGATTTCCACCTCTTTCCAAGGCTCCAGGGCTTCTGGTCAAGAAATATCAATGATGGAACTCTCAGGATTCACAGTTGTGGACAAGATTTATCAACATGCCAATGCATCCAAGCATACAAGAATCCATTCATTGCTGGGATACACCAGTAATTCCTACATCCAACCAACCATGGATTATTACATTCAACCAATCATTTTCCTTCCCCATGCAAAACCAAGAATGACTCGCAGAAGACAAATTGAGGGAAGAAATGACTCCAAAAATGATTTCTATGAGAAATAATGGCCAACCCATTAAACCCCAAACAACACACACATGATTTTAAATAGAAAAATGCCCAAGGAGCAACATGGTCTCCCCAAGAGACTCATGTTCCCTCTCATTCGCCCCCCAACACCAACTTGGGTAAAACAATAAATAAATAAAATAAGGCTTAGCCCCTAAGCTTTCCCCCTCTCTTGTGGAATCACAACCCTCTATAAATCTCGTACTTGTCCATGTAAAAACCAACAATGTATTTTATTATTAAAAAATGTTAAAAGAATTACATTTCTTAGGAACTTCGTTCCCTTTATGTTTTATAGGCACTTTGAACCTTTCATGAATAAAAAAAATACATTTTTATACTAGGGACTCAAAATCAGGGTATTACAACAATATTTCCAACAATCTCCCCCTTTGTCATTGATAAAAACCCTTAGTCAATATTGTAACACTTCCCCTATCTACAACTCTCCTTGTGTCTACAATTCTTCCTCTATTTGCAACATCTACCCCTTTGACATCAATGAAAAAGGGTTTCTCCCCCTGATCTTATTCTTCCCTTTATTAACGAGATGAGAGGGATATCACTCCCAATTTCTGTTTGATATATGAAAATGTGTCTCTAGTAAGGGATTTGTAAAATTATCTGCAACCTATTCTTTGCTGGAAACATATTCCAACTTGACTCTTGACACATATTCCAAGTGGTACTTGATGGGAATATGCTTCATCTCTGAGTGCATAATATGATTCTTTGAAATGATGATTTTTCTTGTGTTATTGTAGATGATTGAGATTGTTTGAACATATTATACCTTGGTATCCTTCAGTGTCTGCTTCATCTAGAGAAATTGTGTGCAACATGTTGTTACTGCAATATATTTTGCTTCTACTGTGGATAGAGAGATTCAAGTTTTATTCTTTCTCAACCATGATAATAGACAATTTCCTAGAAAAAATGCTCCTCCACTGGTACTTTTCTTGTTATTGATACTTCCTTCCCAATATCCATATGTATATGTTGTTAGAGTGAAGTCCTTACTTCTTGAATACCACAAGCCAAGATCCAATGTGCCCTTTAGATATCCAAATATTATTTTTACTTCTTTCACATGTGTCTCCTTTGGTGCATATTGAAATATTGCAACCAATCCTATTGCTTGCATGATGTTTGGCCTTGATGCTCTTAAATATAGTAGGTTACCAATTACTGACCTGTACAATGTTTATTTTCTTTTAGAGATTCATCATATTTTCTCAACTTACATCCTGTGATCATGGGTGTACTAACAGGTGCACAACCTTCCATTCCAAATTTCTTCAACATTTCCTTAATATAATTGGTCTGAGAAATGAATATTCCTTTGCTAGATTGCGAAATCTGCAACCCTAGAAAGAATGACAATTCTCTAAACATGGACATCTCAAATTCTTTTTTTATTTATTCTGTCAATTCTTGGCTCATTCTATTAGCATTACCTCCAAATATGATATCATCCACATAAAACACAATGATTAACATATTTCCATTGCCTGTTTTGATGTAAACATTGTTGTCTACAACTCCTCTTTTGAAACCTTGTTGTTGTTGGTATTTGTAAAGTATTGAATACCATTCTTTGGGAACTCGATTTAGTCCATAGAGTGCTTTCTTCAGTATGCATACATGATCTTTGTTTTCTAACAATTGAAATCCTTATGGTTGTTCAATATATACTTCTTCTTCTAAATTTCCATTTAGAAAGGTGGAACTGACATCCATTTTATAGATGTTGAAGTTCTTGAAACACACAAATGCCAAAAAAAATTGTTTGGTTCTAATATTACAACTGGAGCAAAGGTTTCTTCAAAGTCAATACCCTCAACTTGAGCATACCCTTTACAAACCAATATTGCTTTATTTCTTACTACTTGTCCATCTTCATCCAATTTGTTTCTGAATACCCATTTGGTGCCTATTACATGCTTGTCTTTTGGTATGGACACAATCTCCCATGTCTCATTCTTCTCAATATGATTTATTTTTTCTTTCATAGCATTAACCTAATGCTTATCTTCACTAGCTTGTGAAAAGTTCTTGGGCTCTATTTTAGATAGAAAATAAAAGTTTGATCTTCTTCTAGTATGAACTCTTGTATCTATATCATCAAGAATCTAATTTTTTGGATGATTCTTTTGAACAATTTTGGATGGTGTCTTTGGATCTTGTAGTTCTATTTATTCTTCTTCTTTTGTTTCTTCTACCTCTTATTCTTCCTTTTCTTATTCTCTGTAGATTGTCTCCTATGGATATTCATTTGTTTGCAACTTTTACTTTTGAGGTATTGCTTCATCCACTCTTACATCAATACTATATACAACCTTGCACAGTATTTTATTGTAACATTTGTAGACATTGCTTCCAGATGCATAGCCAAGAAAGATACCTTCATTTTTTCTAGAATCAAACTTGCCTAAATTATCTTCATTTCTCTTTATATAACACTTGCTCCCAAATAATTTGAAGTGTTTTACTATATATAGTGTACCTTTCCATAATTCACAAGGTGTCTTGTTGTTGTTCACTCTAATTTGTGCTCTATTCAAAATGTAGACTATTGTGTTGATGAATTCTCTCCAAAAAGTGTCTAGTAGTTTGGATTCATTAAGCATTGTTCTATCCATTTCTTGTACAATTATGTTCTTCCTTTGTACAACTCCATTTTTTTGTGGATTCCTTGCTACCGAAAAATGTCTCTTGATTCCATGTTTCTCACAGAATTCATCAAATTCATAAGAGGTAAACTCACCTCCTCTTTTTGATCTTAAGCACTTGATTTTTAAATCATACTCATTTTCAACTAGGGATTTGAAATGTTTAAACTTCTCAAATGCTTCATATTTTTCTTTAAGAAATGTAACCCATGTCATTCTTTTGTAATCATCAATAAGAAACATAAAATAACTCTCACCTTTAAAAAAAAAAAATTCTTGTTGGCCCATAGAGGTCTGTGTGTACAAGTTCCAATGGATTTGATGTTGAGTACTCCTTTGATTTGAAACTAACTCTTGTCTGCTTCTCGTGCTAACATGTCTTGCAAATAGTGTCGGTAGGTTTTGATATCCTTGGCATATCTCTTATTGCTTATGTCTTGCTGATTTTTACTTCATTTTCAAAGTTTATATGACCCATACTTCTATTCCATAACCAACTTAATTCGTTTACTTGTCCCATACAACATGTTACTCCTTTGAATTCATTGAGAATGTATACATTGCTCAAGGTTCTATTTGCATTTGCCACTAATCTTCCTGAACTTGTTCTCCTTATCTCACATCCTTTAGAATGAAAAGTGAGAATGTAACCTTGATCACACATTTGATTGAAACTTATAAGTTTGTTTTGTAATCCTTTAACATACAAGACATTATGTGTTTTAGGCTTTCCATTATCAATATTAACAATATCGTTTCCAACTATCCTTGCAGAAGCATTATCCCCAAAGGTAACACTACCTCCTTTTTCTTCCTTTAGGGTGAGAAATTTGTTTTGATCCACTGTCATGTGTTTTGAACATCCAATATCAATGTACCATTGGATTCCTTTATCTTGAGCATACATTGCAAGTCCACATTCTTCCTTCTTTGGTTCTTCTTGGTTCATTTTCCACACCTTAATGTATTCTTAACTATGCTTGGTAAGAACATCTTCTTCCCTATTTTTTTTTAGGAGACTTTATTATGTTTCTTCTATAGTCACGTTCTATGTTCCCATAGTTATTTCACTTATAACATTCAGTGTTGTAATCAAGCAGGGGAGAAAATGAATTGTAGTTTCTATCAACAAACCCTTGAGAACTTCTAGTTTTGTTGCTCACATAATTATTCTTTGATGTCTTATAAAAACCTTTGTTTTATCTCTCACATGGTCACTTCTTGCATAATCTCTACAATCTAATGCTTCATGAGAAAAATTATTGCAAGGAAAACAATAGCCAAGAAAGATATTTTGGTACCAAGTGGTGAAAGGCCTTCTTGGTGGAACAACTCTTCTGAACTCATTCTTTTTGTTCTTGTGAGAAAAATCAGGTTTCTATTAGTCATAATTTCCTTTCCTACTACTTCTTTCATTTTTTATGGATCCTTTGAGAATATTATCATATCATTTAGGATTTTCTTCCTTTTTTGATGTCTTTGTGACCTTAGTGCTTGCATCTCCCTTGGGGTATTTTGTTTTTCATCATATCCAAGACCTGTCTTGATGAATGGTGACCCTTGGTATCTGAGAATATTATCTAATATTTCAGTACTTTTTCCAAAATTCAAGATTCTACTCAACTAATCAATTTTTTTCTCTAGTTCCTTTCTTAAGGAAACAATTTTATTGTCTAGCTTCTTGCAATTTTCTTCCTTTTCTTTCAACTAACTTCTCACCACTTCTTTTATCCTTTTTTCCTCTTCTACTTGAGTCTTCAAGACGATAAATATTTTTTTCGTTTCATCGAGATCATGATCCTTCTTTTCATATTTATGTAATTTCTCTTTCCGCTTTTTATTCTTTTCCCTAAGTCTGTCTATTTCTTTTAAGGCACTAAAAAGTTCTACTTCAAGATTCACTTACCCATCAATGACTTCTTCTTTTAAATATGATTTTTCTTTTTGATTATCTTCATTTTATGTATCAATAGAATTTGTATCGACAACCATGAAGAGAAATTCTTCTTGACTAGTCATGTGTTCTCCCGAAATCTTCCTTCCAGTAATTAGACTATTTTGAAAGAAGCCTACTTTAAAACCAATTGTTGAACTTATGTTTATAATGAGAGGGGGGGATGAATCAGTATAATATACTTTTTACTTTAAATGATCATTCATCAATATTTCATTAACTTTAAAATAGTAAATGCATGTAAATTCAAATCACAGTACACAAAGTTTAATTTGGAAAGCCTTGTGGGAGAAAACCACAAAACTTATCTTTATAAATGTCTGTAGGCGCCAACCTACTATTACAAATCGTATAGGAATCAACTTACTAGAGACATCAATATATTTAGTTGAGAACCAATTAAACAAGATATTGTGTAGGCATCAACCTACTAGAGACACCAATATTTTCAGCTGATCACCAACTCAGTACGACCTGTATAGCCACCAATATAAGATCTTCATACAGAAAGTACTTATGGCTTCACCTACATGCTTCATACTTCATGCATTTCACAACATCATCATCCCCTTAAATTTCATGCTCCAACACCTCTTCTTGCTTCATACCCCATACATAACTTCAAACCTTAGTCAAATGTATCCTTAATGCCCTAGCGAACCTCATAGCATCATTCCCATAATATAATTCCAGACTGCAACATCAAAACCTCAAAAAAACACACTTTACAACATCACATGCCTTAGTCCTTCATATTGCACCTTTAAAAATCCAAGAAAACTCCTCTTGCATACCTTTAGACCTAAAGAATACTCCCCAACTCCTCATGTGCACCTCATATCTCTTCTACGCACGCGTACTTTCTCTTCTTTCTTTGATACTCTTCAAATGCACACATATATCCTATATTTATATTGTTTATGTGTTCAAGTATTTAAAATTGGTTGGGTTAACCTATACTTTATGGCTGGGAAGACCTGACAAAATATTCCATATCTCCTCATTCCTATGGAGTTATAAGGAGTGTCATATACCATTGGAAAGGTCTCGGAATAAGATTTTCAAATAAATATCCTCTACTCCCATTTGAGCTAGATATTTGGAGTAAAAAAGAATTCAAATATAGGGTATCCAATATGAGCATTAAAAATAAAAATAAAAACAATATTTCCAACAATATCCATCTTGCAATATTTATCTTAGACATTTGTAGTCCCCCCCTATATTTGACATCAATGAAAACAATATTTCCAACATAAGAATATTTTGCAGTAGCCATTTATGCCATAGTGTCCAAGTAAAATCCATAGTGAGTGCTTCTTTCTTTGTATTTGCATTTTCATAACTAAAAAATAAATAAAAAAATAAAAAATAAAAAAAAAGAGAGAGAGAGAAGAGCATAGGCCTCACCTTTGAGCTAGGTTTTCTCCCATTTTGGGTTTCCTAGGATACATCTTGTGTTCATTTTCATGGATGGTGTGTTCATTTTCTAGTTATTTTTTTTATTATTTTAATTACTTTTGTAAATTTGAGCAATAATTTAGTGTTAAAAAATCTAAGATCCAAGGAAATAAATTTGCATAATCTAAGATTTCAGAAAATTAAAAGATCTATTGTGATGAAATTTTCCAGTGAAATATCAATGATAGTTTACAGATCATATTAATATCAGAGTATTTTTCTTTGTGGTATTTGTGGGAAGTTGCAGGATCTAGGAATTGTCTTAAGAAGAAAGTTTCACAACCCTAGCCATGGCAGATGAGTCCAGTCATAACAACCCTCAGGATGTAGTAGAAGAGAGATTTGGGAGGTTGGAAGATTAAGTCTTTGATATCTCTCACAACATGTCCCTCATCATAGCATCTCTAGTGAACAAGTTCCTACATTTTGGGGAGGTTGGTGGCTCTAAATGAGAATTTGAATTAGATGAGAAATCAAGGGATAGCGAAGATGTTGGCATGTTTTACAGGCAGCGTATTCTTGTCATTGATGGAAAGTACAACAACAATGATGTCTTAAGTACAGGAAGAATCTGCCAGGCGGGCACCAGAAGTATTTTGGGAAGACGCAGCAGAGCAAGCTCGATAAGATAAGAAGAGATAGTGTAGAGGTGCTTGGCAATTGATGGAAAACAGGCTCAGAAGACATCGTAAGTCCAGACAGGAGAAGCGTGCAGATGGAGGACAGATATTAGGCATTAGATCTAAGTATCGACAGTCATTAGATCCAGGAGAACCTACACGATCTTTAAAGTGCAAGGTAAAGCAGGCTTACAAAATCCCGAAAGCAGAAGGACCTTTCATCTTCGGGTAGGACATATGGTCATAGATCAACATTTCATTGACTAAGAAGTCAAAGGAAGGAAGTGCTCTATCCTATGAAATCGTGAAATGAGAAACCACGACTTAATCTCCATTTCAGAGTTTCGGATACCGGGAGTTGGAGGTGTCAAGGACACTCACGACAAGAATAATGAAATCGTGAAATGCGAAACCATGATTTAATCCGAGTCATTGATCAAAGGGAGATCATGGACAGTTGATCTGACTCAATTTCAGAGTTTTAGATACTGGGAGTTAGAGGTGTCAAGGACACTCACGACAAGACTGATGAAATCGCGAAATGCGAAATGTCAAAATACCTTCAAATCATTTCGGGGTTCGTGACTTGGAGTGTCGAAAAACTTCATCACAGAAATGCCGAAACTTCGAAATGTGAAACGCCGAAATACCTTCAGATCATTTTGGGGTTCATGACTTGGAGTGTCGAAACATTTCATCACAGAAATGCCGAAATACCTTCAGATCATTTTTGGGTTTGTGACTTGGAGTGTCGAAACATTTCATCACAGAAATGTCGAAATGCCGAAATGTGTTTTTGAATAAGGCTGTGGTCACAGCTAGTGGTCACATCTGTGAAATATGGAGGAAGGAGCTAGTGCAACCAAGCTCCATTTCGGTGATCACGACTTGGAGTGTCAAGACTCTTCACCACAGGAATGCCGAAGTGTCGAAATGCTGAAATGTGAAATGGTGAAATCAATGCGAGACCCTGTGCTTGTAATCCAACAATGTTGGATACTTGGAAATCTGAT
>JASDQU010213654.1:0-18458 GCA_032191745.1 Picea mariana | reverse complement strand
ACGAGGAAACCCATAAAGGGAGAAAACCTCTTCTTCTTCGAAATGATAGGTTGTGTTTTAAGTTCTGTACATCGTCTATGTTTGAGCACCAACTCAAAATGAGGCTACTACCTCTGTTTTACAAACTCCAACTTATTGAGAGCACCAACTCTCTGGTTTCTCTAGCACCCACTAGAAGGAAGCACCAACTTCTTAAATATTACAGCACCAACTGGATTTATACAAGCACCAACTTGTATACAAAAAACTTTGTGTTTTCCTGAGCACCACCATGCCACCCTATTTTCTAGCCACAACTAGATGGAAGCTACAACTCCCAATATTCAAGCACCACCTCGAATATCAAAGGACCACAATCCTCCCTAGCACCACCCTTCCTCCCTGATTATGCATAATTGATTGACAAACAAACAATACAGGTATTTCAATTCTTACCCCTTCTTCACTATTCTGCAATTCTTCTCTGGTTCAAAAAATGTTATGTAGTTCTTCTATGCTAGATGTTATTCTGCTATTCTGGTCTTTCTTTTGTCTGTTCGGGGAATGTTACTCATATCTAAGTTTTATCGCATGCTCTCCATTCTTTCATTTTACCCTTCTTACAGTTCATCTCAGTGTTTTAGTTAGAAAAACCAACCTTACACAGTCACTGCATCTCGCCTTTTATACTGATCAGCCTCATCAGTTACACCTCGAATCTCCATGGGTAAAGACAAAAAATTCTCAGCAACTGTATCACCAACCGATCAAGAACCATGATTCAATTTTCTAACTGAATTGTAACTGAACTTATTAATCATGAAAAAAAATGATGACCCTTAGATCATATTCCAGATTAACCTGCACCGTTGGATTACTAATGATGGATCTCGTGCCTACTTCATATGCCCACTGGCTGTGACCACAGGCCTAATCAGAATGCCTTTCGCATTTCACATTTCAACAATCTAGAGGTGAAGAGTCTTGACTCTTCATGTTACGATCTCCAAAAGGGGGCTTAGCTCCGCTAGATCCTCCCTCTCACATGACCAGTAGGTAGTGACCACAGGCTACGCCAAAAGGTATTTTTTGATTTCGTGTTTTAGCATTCTTGTCGTGAGTGTCTGTTACACATCAAAATTACTCGCTTTGGTAAGTGTCGCATGTTTCTCACAAGTTTTGCAAGTGTCGCATGTTGCTCACAAGCCTCGCAAGTGTCAAGCAAATCATACTGCCATGATGAATACACTAAGGAGACACTTAAAACGCCTGAAACACTTGATTTGCAGAAAGAGGAATGGATAACTGAAGTTAAGGACCTCTTGCCACCTGAAAGAAGCATTCAATCTAAGGTTTTAGGAGAGAGCACTCCCCTATATCACTCCTAGGAGCATTGGTGCACCCCTATAAGGTGCTAGGGAGCGTTATAACACCAAACAACCCTTCTGAGTGAGTGCTATGGATTTTTAGAGCACTGACACCCCCCTAAAGCCTATTAGGGAGCGTTATAGCACTTTGATGGCCTTTTTGAGGGAGCATTGTCTAATCTAGGAAGCAGTTGATCTGTTGAGGAGAATAAGGGGAAGATCTTTCAATCTTGGAAGGCAGTTGCGTTTTAATTCCTGGTTCAACCATGATCTTAGGAGAAGATCCCTAATTTAAGGAGGGAATTCCTCAACATAGCCTAAAGATGCCTCAAGAGGATATAAGCAGGCTCTATCATGATGGAAAGGGGGAAGAATGGGAAGCATGAAACCTATGATCTCATAGGAAACATACAGTGAACTAGAGGAAAGTAATTAGTAAAGTTGTTGTCATCTGGATCGTGGATGTTTTGAGCAAGGGTTAGACAAAGGGGACCTGACGAAGCTGTCGCATTTGCATCTACGGTTCTAAGTTACTTCTGTCATTGTTCTCATTAATATGACACGCTTGCCCTGTTTCTTTCTAGTTTTCTTTTAATTGCACATGAACTTGTCTATGATAGATAGATCTATTTTAAGCTAATATCAATAGAGTAGCAAGTGGTTGTACTATTGTTTGTCTACAGGGCTGATCGAGGAGTGAAATATTGGAGCTCAACTCGGAGCATGCAGGGAAAAACGTCGATAAAAGGTACTTCTTTTCTCCTTCCTCCTCATGCATTAGTTTGTATAGATTTGAAAGGAAGTCAGTGTCCACGTTAAGCATCTTCTGTCTTAAGAGTTAAGAGTCTAGCTCTCAAGAGGAGATCTACCTATCCACAGGGAGATTTTCCTTCAACAGAAACTGTCAACTCCGCCGGGGAGAATCGAATCGAGACATTTGGTTTTGATTTTTCCTCACAGACCTTGTGTTACCCTTTGATTGTTTTCAGACCTAGTTCACCCCTTTTTGATTGATTTCATGAGATGATTGACTCCTTACCCCATCACACTCAGCTTGGTAGCCAAAATTCGACTGAAATTTTGGATTTTTAGACATTTTCATGAGCTTTTTAATCCTGGTTCCCCTATGGCTGTGTTAACAAAGCACCAACACTCCCTGGATGTGTTATACATAGCGCTATAATGCTTTGTGCCCCTTACACCAGAGCGCCAACCTTTTTTGGCAAAAAACCTTTCCAGAATTGCTTTTTTCAGGGTCCAATCTCTGTGTTTCACTTGCTCAGCCTCTCTGTGAGTCAATGCTTCTTCCCACTCAACTTTGACATCCATCCTTCTGAGGAACAAATACCTTGTTGTTTAGATTTTGTAGCCTTCTTCATTATTTTTGAGTTTTTTGGTTATTGGGAGTTTGAGACCAATGCACTGTTTTTTCTCTCCTTTTTGACTGAGCGAGAAACTTTGGTGAAGGACATCAGAAGTCTACGAATCTCTTCATTTGGTTTTTGTTGAGGTCATTGTTCTTCAATCCCTCTTTTGTGTGAAATTGTTGGTTTTCTTTGTTTTCTTTTTTTTCTTCTTGTTTTCGACCACAATAACAGGGTGTATTGTTTGTATGCAACCTGCTTATGCTTGTCTCAGTTTCCTTGATCCAAAAGGTTAATTGGAAGGAGAAGTGTTGTTTTGAATTAATCATTATTCGCACACAAACAATAAAGAGACATCTTCATGATTGATTTGCATATTAGAAGACATTTCCAAAAAGTTTTAGCACCACATTGGATTTGATTGAAAATATTTTGTTTGAGGACATTCCTTATTAGTGCTTGTTAGTGAAAATAACTCTCTCTCTCTCTCCCTTAAATAGATATTCATCGAAAATAAATGACTTCTTATCATATTTGATGCATTTTTGGGGGATTGATTCATCGTTCCATCCGTTTCACTTCCATGCACCCCTTTTGAGTAAAGAACAGCTATAAAATGAACGCTAATTAAAAACTATCTAGAACATTTTCTTTTCTAGGATCCTCCACCAACATTAGACTAGGATTAGTACTTTGGATTAGGCTGTGAGCGTAAATCTCCAAATTTTCCAAAACAAACATTAGCATCCTGAGCTAGGGAGAGTCAAATCCAATTGTCGTATAAGTTTGCCTGTGATCCCCCTCTCACACAGGGATTACGCATGAGGTCACACTTGGGAAATCTATGGAGATTATCCCTCCGTGGTTTGACTGATTGTAGTAGTCAGATCGTATTATGGGGATCAATTAAAGGTATACCCACAATGTTGAGTGGAAGCCTTTCGAGTTGATTTCGGGATAGATACCCTGCCTGTACGTTCAGACTGGACTGTCGACTGTACCCACCCAGGGGTTGACTGCGAATTGGTAACCCTAGTGGCCATAATCTTTAGGGTCTTACACAAGGTGAAAGTGAAGGGAAGTATCACTGTACCTGGAGAAGACATTGGTCAAACTTACTCAAGCTCCTTGGAGGGTAAATCCACAATTACTGCATGGAAGCTTGCACCAAGGTGAAAGTCAGTTAAGCAGGTCGCCATTGTAACTGTTCCACCATATCCCTGCCCCTTCTTGACTTAATCATGCGACGTTGGATTTCATCACTAACTAGTATCGTCATTGAGAGAAGGTCTTGTTTTTTTGGTTGTGATTCCTAGATTCTATTAGCATATGCTACTTCTTTTCGATAGTTAGATATAGATTTTTTTCATCGATTATTTTTCGCCAACATTGACCCTCCACGCCATTCACGGAGGCTACAGGGAATTCCTCTAGAAAATATGGAAGAGAATACCCCTTTACCCCCTTATTCTATGGAGGAATCTCCTCAACAGAGTGAGGTTCACAACACTATAACCTCCCAAGAAGAATTTCCCACCTCTTTAGAGAATTTTCGAATTGTTTTATAGTCTTCGGAGGCTTTCCCCATTCCGAAGGGATATGAGAGACGTGTTCTCCAACTGAATTCAGCTGGTGAATTTGTCATCATCAGTCCTTCTGACATTCCGACTGGGCCCCATTCAAACCCTTTAGTCGATGACCCCTTTTGGACCGCAGACATTGTTTGAAGTCCACTGCGCATGGTGCGAGATCTTTATGGAACATGAATAGGTGTCGACGTGCCTATCACCTACACCATACCTTTAAACCATTTTATCGGTACTACCATTTTTTCACCCACACCGTCCGTTGGTCCGAACACATCGTCTGTTGGCCCAAGGTCCACTTTTTCTCTCCAGACGGCTCACTCTACAATGGTCCCTCACGTCCTGACTATTCCCGTCGATAATGGGATGGTTAGCCAAGCTGCAATTAGCACACCAATAACACCTAGACCTTCCTTATCACTCCCTTTTGGGTATAGAGCATTGAATTCTTCCACTATCACTACTACCCAAGTTATGCTTGGAAGTTCTATACCTATACAACAACTCGGAGGGACCGGTCTTGGTGGCTTTAACCTGTTAGGTAGCACCGATCAGTCATTTACGTCTAGTTCCCAAATTTCGGGAAACCCACCTCAAGTTGGGGGCCATCCTCCCACCAGAGGTCAACTTCCATTTGGAGGGCACCCTCATGCTGGGGGGAAACCTCAATCCAGAGCCTACCATCAACCGTATGGACAAAATGTGTCTACCACACCCAATCTGCAGAACATCCCTTTTCCAAGAAATCCACAGTTCTCGTGGGGACACAACCTTCAAGCTCCACAACAACTTCTTCCCCCTCAAGGGACCCATCTATATCCTCCTTATGGAAAAACGCCAAATATGGCTTATAATCCTCAAAACCCATCCGGTTATCCTCCACTCGCACATGTTTCTCGAACCCCCTCAAATCCTGTGTACCCTGGTCAACACCAACCTCACGCAAGAGAACCCACTGGTTACAATTATACACCTAACCCAGTGTATGGTCCTACTAGTGTTCCTATGCCACACCAGTATAACCCACAAGTTAACTGACAACTACCTTTCCTAGTGACTCTGGACCTCCTAGACTTGTCTCGGTTAACGAATGATTCTATTTTTCATTCTCCGGTTTGGCCAACTATTCTAGCTAAATTTCCTTCTGATATTCCAAAATTCTACGGAAAGTCCGGAGAAGAACCAAACAACCATGTGATGACTTTCCATTTGTGGTGTTCATCCAACTCCCTCATGGACAATTCTATACATTTGCATCTTTTTCAACGAACGCTTACGAGTTCTGCAGCAAAGTGGTATATTGAACTACCACGAGCTTCTTTTCACGATTTTAACTCCCTTGCCATGTCCTTCCTCACACGCTTCCAACTACCCATTCGATACGAGACACGTACCGAACTATTGACCTCCCTTCATTAGACAACCTCCGTACATATCTCTGATCATATTCATGAATGGAGATGACGACGAAGGTTAATCAAAGTGGTCATTCTTGACCAATTATTAGTGGAATGGTTCACCAAATTGTTGTTAGCCCAGATCGCTCGTGATGTTGCTATGGGTGGTGTAGTCACTAAGGAAGAAGCTATTGCTCGAGCTCAGTACTTATATTTGGTTTATTCACAATCTGGTACTTTGTACGAGTTGATACCAAATGCTACCCATGCCACTAATGATCCATCCAAACCATCGTCTACCTCGCATGCAGATGGAGTTATTGGCTCCGTCAAAACCCAATCCACTTCCCAGTCGACTGGAACAACCCAGTGGTTCACTTCGACATCTGCTCCCAGTTCGACTGCACCCTCTTCTACCTCCCCTCAAACTCAGGTCTCTGAGGTGAATATGGTCCAATCGACCCCTTCACAACAATCTTGAGGCAAGAAGAAAGTAAGAAATAAACTAAAGAAAAACAACAACAATGAACAACCAGTTAGTACTTTGGGACCTGCATGCCTCAATGGCAGGCCTCCTCACATCCAACAGTGGGTTTACATCACTGACCTTTGATTGGATGATTCTATGGATGTTCGACTCCAGCTCATCCATTCAAATTCGTTGGAATGTACTAGGGTACCTTGGGAGTCATTGACATTAATGGTGATCTCCCTCGCACTTGTTAACGATTTACATCATTGATCGGTAATCCAGTGGTTTCTGCCATTTTTGACATCAGGACATCTATTCACATGGTTATATTCGTACTACATCAGGTTTGGTAAGAAGATTCTAGGTTGAGTGATCACTTTCATATGTACTTTGCCCAAGTTGCGAAGGAGTTTCTCTTGAACAATGACACATATACTGTTACATAGATCCACTTTGTATTGGTCGTGGCTATGTCTTGTCATCTAGTAGATCCACTGTGTATTCTTCATGGCTACGATAAGTTCAGGTCATCAGAGTATAGATCCACACTGTATCCTTGGTGGCTATACCTTTTTATCAATACATTATGGATCCGTAGTGTATTTTATGGCGGACATATCTTGCAAGTCTTGATCACCCAAGCATAGGTATGCCTACCTTGGGTTTGAAACATGCCATGATATTTGTTGGATGTTTTTGTGCAGCTTCTGTCAGGTTCTCCGCGTCTATACCCTTTCTTGAAAGTTTACAAAGCATTTTAGTTATCAGTTCTCATCTTCTAACTTCATACTTTGGGGGGCAATCTGTTACACATCAACATTACTCGCTTTGGTAAGTGTCGCATGTTGCTCACAAGTGTCGCAAGTGTCACATGTTGCTCATAAGTGTCGCAAGTGTCAAGAAAAGAATATTGCTATGATGATGACACTAAGGAGACACCTAAAATGCCTCAAACACTTAATTTGTAGGAAGAGGAATGACTAACTGAAGTTAAGGACCTCTTGCCACCTGAAAGAAGCATTCAATCTAAGGTTTTAGGAGAGAGCACTCCCCTATATCACTCCTAGGAGCACAAGCACCCCCCTATAAGGTGCTAGGGAGCGTTATAACACCAAACAACCCTTCTGAGCGAGCACTATGGATTTTTAGAACGCTGGAACCCCCCTAAAGCCTATTAGGGAGCACTATAGTGCTTTGATGGCCTTTTTGAGGGAGCGTTGTCTAATCTGGGCAGTAGTTGATCTGTTGAGGAGAATAAGGGGAAGATATTTCAATCTTGGAAGGCAATTGCATTCAAATTCCTGGTTCAACCATGATCTTAGGAGAAGATCCCTGATCTAAGGAGGTAATTCTTAAACTTACCCTAAAGATACCTCAAGAGGTTAGGCCTCTCTGAACCTATATAAGCAGGCTCTATCATGATGGAAAGGGAGAAGAATGGGAAGTATGAAACCTATGATATCATAGGAAACATACAATGAACTGGAGGAAAGTAATCAGTAAAGTTGTTGTCCTCCGGATCGTGGATCTTTTGAGCAAGGGTTAGACAAAGGGGACTTGACAAAGCTATCGCATTCGCATCTATGGTTGTAAGTTACTTCTATCATTGTTCTCATTAATATGACATGCTTGCCCTGTTTCTTTCTAGTTTTTGTTTAATTGCACATGAACTTGTCTATGATAGATAGATCTATTTCAAGCTAATATCAATAAAGTAGGAAGTGGTTGTACTATTGTTTGTCTACAGGGATCATCGAGGAGCGAAAGATTGGAGCTCAACTCAGAGTGTGCAGGGACAAACACCGATAAAAGGTACTTCTTTTCTCCTTCATCCTCATGCATTAGTTTGTATAGATCTGAAAGGAATTCAGTGTCCACGTTAAGCATCTTCCGTCTTAAGAGTTAAGAGTCTAGCTCTCAAGAAGATATCTACCTGTCTGCAGGGAGATTTTCCTTCAACAGTGTCCTTGACACCTCCAACTCCCGGTATCTGAAAGTACGAAATGGAGTTAGATCAAAGGTCCACAATCTTGATGATTCGATGGTCCAGATATTTTTGTGATCTCACATATCATGAGTTCCTTCGATGAGTTGCTTCATTGACTCCTCCAACTCCTGGTATCTAAAACTCTGAAATGGAGTCAGATCAAGGATCCAGAATCTTGATGATTCGACGGTCTAGATCTTTTCGTGATATCGCATATCACGATTCCTCTGATGAAGGGTCTTGACACTCCAAGTTACGATCCCCGAAATGGAGCTTAGAAATTATCTCCTTCACTTAAGCCTTCAAGAATCTGACCTTGTCTATGAACACAGGCCAGACCTTATCATGATTTCACATATTGCGAGTTCCAAGGTTAGATCATTTCCTTCCTTTTACTTTCTAGTCAACGAAAATTTAATCCCTAGCCACATGTCCCTCTCATATCAATGGTGAAGATCTTATCGCGATTTTGCAACTTCACGGGCCTTCGACATGCCTCATCAATGGTCCACGATATCCCTTTGATCAATGACTCATATTAAGTCATGGTTTCGCATTTTAAGATTTTATAGGATAGAACACCTCCTTTCTTTGACTTTCCCGTCAACAAAATGCCAATCGCTCACCATGTACCCTCTGCATCTAACATTCCATAACATACCTCAATCCAAAAGTCCAGATCAATTCTCGATATTTCACATATCGCAAGTTCCCACACCATGTTCTGTTGACTCATCCAATGTTCAAGTCAGTGAAATTCTAGTCACTTGCCACGTGTCCTTGAATATGGACGATCCTCCTGCTTTCGGGATTTTGTAGGCCCACTTCATCTTGCACATGAAGATCGTGTTCCTTGTTATGGATCCAATGATGGCCGATATTCGGGCTCATATCTGACGCCCGAGATCTATTTTCTTATACTGTGAGCTCCTCCTATTTCAATTCAGATCTGACGGTCATCCGGAATTCTGAATGGGATCTAACGATCACTGTTGCTCTTCATTGTTGATCTTTCCATTGTCATTCCATTATCGTTATGCTACTGATCATGCTGATATTTTCCATCAATGACATCGCCATCAATGAAAAACATGCATACTTTGCCTCTGTCTAAAAACATGCCAACACCCAGATCATCACTTGGAAGAAGTATCTTGTTCATCAGACTCTTCTGGCACTTGGGATCACTAATATCACCAAGAACAGAGTTTTGAAAATCAATTTTCAGTAGAATAAATGGATATAAATTTTAAAAATATAATTAGGGCATATTCTCTTACGAATAAAGTTTGCAACCAAACTTTAATGATTTCATTCTGATATCATGTGAGAAATGTATGCCCTAATTACTAACTCCCTATATTAAATCTTCACTGGTAAAACTTTTCTTCCTCGGTTGTTCTTTGATATACTTGACTCATCAATTATTCATTTTTTTAAAACCTATCTCTACTGGAGATACCCACATGAATGTACTTTGAACTCCAAGTGTTATCAGGTCTATATGTCACCAAATGACAATTTTATAACAAAAACTATGACAATTGGTCTAGGCTTGAAATTGAAAACAACAATATCGTACAACCTATCTCTTAGAATGTTTGGAATATTATTTCAAGTCCATTTCAAAAAATATTTATAGTAGGTACATCACTATAATTACACTTTAATATTCCTTTGGAATCACTCTAATTGTACCTTGAATGAATAATTTACCATTGAAACACTAATGAGTATTCTAGGATGGCCACCACTCCTAGTTGGGTAACATTGAAATTTTTTAATGAATTCTTGAATAGATCTATTTTATACAAATTATTTGAATTATTTTTTATGATTTTTTAGAGGCATAAATCCCTCATATCTCTTTTCCTCCATAACATCACCTGGTGTTGAAAACAAAATGCTATTTTTTTTGTAGGTTAAACAAGGATCATGGAGGTCAATCCATGAGCAAGTGATTTTTGAAGGAAAACTTTATTGAAATGGACATATCACGAAGACATGAAAGGAAGCATGATATAATGTGATGTTGAGTCCTTGGATGATCCATATCTTGTAATACCATTATTTTGATTCCCCATAATAATAACATATTTTTTTTATTTGATGAAAGGTCACAATTCCTAAACAATTAAAAGAGGTTGGATTGCCTAGGAACTGTAATAATTTGAACATTGGAAATAATAAAATACATTGTTGGATGCAAGACGAACAAGGATAACAATTATAGGGGGATTTGATTCGATGAGAGAGGAGGATAAAGAGGATATGTCTTTACATTATATTTTATTTTACCCACCTTCAAATTTTAGAGAGAAAGAAGTGGTTACATGAGCTTCTTGCAGAAAGTCCATGTGGTTTTTATTTTTCCATCTAAATATATAAACTCCTCTTATGGATTGTTTTGGGGTTCTCCCTTTAATTTTTGTTCCTCATAATTTATTTCTTCATTCATTCTTGTTCTTCATTGAGATATGGGGATGAATTACGGAGGAAAGAAACCATTGTTTTACTATCTGTAGTAATTAGTGGTGTATTCCATCCAGGAATTGTTTCCTATATGCCTAAGATGCATTGCCATGTTTTAAACCTTGTTCATAGTTGTGAATATTGAGAGTACTAACATGGATATTCTTGACTAGGTGTGTTGGAGAATGGAAATAAGTGGACATCCTAAGGGACTGCATGGCAGTGAAGGGGGATCACTTTATTTTGGTTGTGCAAGATGGAGAGAAGAGAGCTGGTGTACTTTCGATTACTATGTGTTAAGAAACCCATGAGAGCTTGAGGATGGATTGGTTTGTGAAGTTGAATATCATTTTGGAACCCATCCTTGTGGCTTCATATCCCTGGCTTAGGGGTGACCTGTTGTTGATTCTTGGAACAACATTATTTAACATTGGGTGGAATGTCCTTGGTATGTAGCCAATTGGTTATTGGTTCGATTGAGATAAGTTCTCTATCTGATGTGTTTATTTGCTTGTATATTTATTTCCATTGTGTATTAATTATTATTGCTAAGATATGTATTTTTAATGTGCATGCTTGGTCGTTATTATTGTCCATGGAATGATTAAGTATTCTTTTTAAGTCTATCATGAATATTTATTATTATGCGTGTAGTTACTATTTTTATTTCATGCTTCTTTATTAATTAATTGCTATAAGAATTTGAAATCAGTTCTTGCAGTGAATTTTGAAGTAGCATGGCCAATATGTTGGGGCTTGGGTACATTACGTAGTGGTATTAGAACTTTTGGTCCAAACACTGGAATGGTATGAGCCAAGACGAATACAAATTTTGGAAATTCATTGTTGCAGACTTCGGTCTAAGGGAATTTGGGAAAAAACAAAAACATTAGAGAGAATTCTCCAAATTTGTGATCCGTTTTGGGCTTTAAATAATCCCAAATTGTCCGAGAATTTAATGGATTTAATATGAAGAGTTGCAGATTTAAAATTTCACATCGAAGGTTGAAATTCATATTTAATGGTTTTTGTAACATTGGACAAAGTTTGATGAATAAACAGTAGAGATCGCACTAGATCTTGATATCAACGATCTCGATTCATTTTGGTAAATTTAAAACTTATAAAGTTTCCATAGTTTTGCAAAGGGGGAAGATAAATGAACATGATATACTCTTGGTGTTAGAAAATAATGAAAGAATCGAGTGTTGAGATTCATTTTCGATCGTTTCGAAAAGGTATCACATCAATGGATGAGATCATTTTTGAATGTAATATTGACGACCTAGAATAATTGGAGATTGGTCGAATTTTTTTCTAAATTTAGGACTTAGCCAAAGGAAATAGTCAAAAATCAATGATCACGTTGGCTGGATTGGAAAAGTTTCGATCACCAATGAAAATCATCTATGGCCGACGCCTAATGGTCGCGATGGAGATATTGGAGAAGTGTTTGGTTTTCAATGGGAATCTTCAATGACTAATGGGCCAACGGTTGGGTGTTGACCGATTCAGCAAGGTGTTTGACTCATCCAAGGGAAATGTTTGGTGGGTTGATGGTCATCTATCAACCGATTTCGCAAATTTTCATTATTGAGAAATAAAAATTGCCAATGGCCAATGGGATGACTGTCGGTTTTTGGTTGATTCAAAGAGGTTTCTAGGCAATCCAAGTGAAATGGTCGACAACCAATGAATGAAAGAGGGCAATGATGTGAAATGTGACATCAACATTAATGTTTCATGCCACATCGACATCCACATGAAATGACACATAAAAATCCATGTGTCATGCCATGTTAGATAAAATTCCATGTTAGAGCCTATGTGTCATGCAACATCAACATCCATGTGTCATGCCACGTTACCCATAACTCCATGTTAGAGTCTACATGTCATGAAACATCAAGATCCATGTGTCGTGTCACATCAAAAATTTTCATGTCATCCAATAGAGGTGGTCAATGATCGATGGTCAGTTCAACCGAATTAGGGGAGTGTCTATATTAGTCAACAAGATTGACCAATGGATAATGGTCAAGTTGGTCAGATTGGTAAGGTGTTTAATTTGTCCAAATGAGAATGACCGACTGTTGATGGTCGATGGTTGGGTTGGTCAGTTAAGAGAAACGTTGAAATTGGTTTCCAAGGAGAAGGGTTGATGGTCGAAGATATGGTCAACAATCTAGGAATATCAATGGTACATATTTCTTCCGATTTGAGATTGACGGTGTAGATTACCACATAGGAAAGACTGTCCATTAGTTTAAAAAAAATGTCTAGATCCATTTTCTTATTTTTTCCATAACTAGTGCAGAATAAATCATATTGAGATGACACTTCTTGGTTTTCTCCACAGACAGATCTACAAAAGTTCTAGAGAGGGTCATTTCCTGTTTATGCTTGGATTTGCCTAAAATTGCAAAATAGTGGATTTTAAAGATATGGGTCTATATCATTGGTAGAGATCCATATTAAGTTGAAATTCTTGGAGAGAGTCCATATAGTATATATGGAAATAACCCATGAAGGAATTGAACAAATTCTTTGGGGATTTTGAAATAGGCCAAAATCCACTATTCTAGGCCACTTTTGGGGGATTTTTGAGATTTTCAAAGGAAAAGTGATCCCAAATCACAAAAATAAAAAACTTTGTTGATCGAAATTTTATATCCTCATTAAGAAAAATAATTTTTCATTACCTAAATATTTCCAGAAGTGCATAGATTGATAGATATCCTTTTTTGCTAAACAATTCCAAGTTTGTAAAAATGGGTGAAAATGGCAAAGTTGTCATTTCTAAACTGTTGCAGTTTTTTATTAAAGCATCAAATTGAAAATATGAGAGTTTTTTTCAATTCCATTATATTATTATTATCTATGTCTCATACAAAATATTATCTATTTCTTGATATGGTTTCTTCTGCAGTTGACAAAAGTTGGACTATCAATAAAATTACACGAGTGGAGAAAATGCACAAAGGTGGTGGAAATGGATTTTTCAGGAAGGCATAACTTTCATCTCAGAGATCAAAATGAGGCATGAGTATACTCATTACAAAACAAATCAAGATAAAAATAACTTAGAATTATTATAATTTGGAGAATTAGGATATAAATTCTTCATGAGTTGAGCCGAAAAAAGACATGCAACATTAATTGACAGATTTCTATAATTTGCATAATTCTAACAAAAATGGTTTCTTCCACATTTTACAGGATTAGGGGATGCAAAATATCAAATCAATATAATATTCATATTTTGGACATGGAGGAAGGAGAGGGATCCTTCAGTCGCGACAGAGAAGTGAAAGGTCAAAATAACAATGTTAGTAATGCAGAGACGGAATCAAATGGTTATAAGATCAAAGAGGAACAAGAAACATTAATAGAGACTATGATAATCCTAATAATATAACTTCATAGTTACAAATAAGATAGCGATAACATGATGACAAAACAAAATAAAATAAATTCTCAAATGATGCAAAGCCTAAATTAGTTGTAGAGGAAAGAAAATAATTCATCGGACGCAAGAGATGAGGAAGAAGAGATAACTACAAAAGAACTGGTTAGTCAAGAAGTTCTATAAAAATGCATAGAAAACACTCACTCACCTCCTAACTCAGCAAGGATGGTTTGTGCATTTGAAGACTCCATAAGTAGTCTAGAGGTGTCTCTTGTTAAGCACCAAAGAAGAAGAAATTAAATGGATAGTTTGGGAGGAGAGTTGAGGAGGCTTAATCCACTATCCTTTGATGGTGAAAGAGAAAGGGAATATGAAGTTTGTCGATTGTGGATAATGATTATCTTCATGATTCATAGGTTTGTTTCAACCATTCTTGGACACCATTCCCTAATGTTGGGGTGTGGGGGCGATTTCCCCCCCCCACAAGTGTCATTAGGGAGGTCTAGGGGGGACGACAATTTTTTTCGTTCCACCCTAGTGGGGGATTTGGGGGAAGCTCCCCCGAAACAAAATTTTGGGAAAAACATGCCTTGTAAAATATTGTAATTTAGTAGTCAATATGGACCTTTCATTATAAGGTCACATATCTGATGATAGAAGTTATGCTAGGTTTTTTTTTCCTATAAGGAAACCCTCTTTTATGAGGGAATTGTATAGCAGCTATCTATTACCGCGAATATTGTATTATGAGAGAGAACACTGTGAGAGAACGAAGAGGAAGTTACAATAGGTGTGTTGTAGGTTGTATCCCTTCATTTTTCTGGATAATCAAAAGGAAGGACCTGGAAATTTCTCTGGTGGACATAGGCCAAACTGGGTGAACCACGTATATTTGTTTCTCTATTGTATTTTGTATCTTCTCTTTTTTATTTTCACATTTTTTTTTATTTTATTTCTTTGTGATTCTGTTGTTCTAGACAATGTTGAATCCTAGTTGCTTCGAATCAAGAAGTTTTTTCATTTTCACAATTACTTATCTAACCTAGAAGCCATAATCACCACATATAATTTGCATGGAAGTGATGTTATATGGTGGGATCAATTCAAGTAATTTGAAAACATTAATGAGAGCAATATCACTTGTAAGTAGTTCAAGAGACATTTTCAGTAGAAATATATTTCATAACACTTTTATGATAATAAAATGCAAGAGTTATTTGAATTCAAGTTAGAAAGCATGACCATGAGAGAGTATGAAAATAAGTTCTTTGGATTGTTGAAGTCTCTGGGGTTTATCGATATTGAAAAGGTGAAGATAAATATATTTTTGAGTGGATTTCCATATTTTTATAAAGAGAATATTCAATATGATGATCCCATGACTTTGAAAAATAGCATTAATAAGGATAAGTACTTGTATGAGAAAGGAAAGGGAAGATAATTGTTGCAAAAATATTAGAAGGAGAAGAAGAAAGGAAAATGTGATCATATAAGGAAAGTATTCAAACCTCCTTTCGATAGATACAGTCATAATAAAAATCAGCAAGATAAACCTGCTAAGGATGAATCCAAGAGAGAAGACTCATTGGGAAAAAGGAGAAGACAAAAAATAAAATGATGGGGATGAAAAGAAGATCACATGTATAATTATTTCCCTCATAGAGAAGACAAATTGGAGACCAAGCACAACATCCAAGAGGATAAAATAGTAGAATACATCGACAAAAGTGTTCCAAGAATATATGTCTCCTTAGAAGATCGATAAGTAGAGCATCAATCCCATATGATTAAGGTGGAAGGTAATATCATTAATTATCATGTTGCTATCTTAGTTTATTCAGGAGAAATACATTTCTACTTTGATCCTACAATAGTAGGCATATTTCATTTGGACAAAAGTAAGATTGAAAATTCAAGTTTCGTTCAGCTATCCATTGGAACCAAAAGAAGGATCTATGAGAATGTTAGTGGTTTTCCAATAAATATTAATGGAGTGAGTAGTAACTTTGACCTAAGTATCATACCATTGGGATATTTTGATATCCTAATCATAAAGGATTGGCTGGAACAACATCATGATATCCTAGATTGTCATTACAAGACATTTGCATATCTTGATGAACGAAAATGGGTCACTATGAAACTAATTCAAAGACCCATTTCTATAATGGATAATTCATCCTTACATGTGAAGAGATGTTTTGGGAAATAATGTAAACTATATGCAAACATGTGAAGGAGCAATAAAATACCAAAGGGCCAATCCTTGAATATTTTTCAGTATTGTAATAGTTTGAATATGTATTCCAATAAATACCAATATTTCCACCCAAGAGGGAGATATATTTCTCTATTAAAACTACAAGGATAACACCTTCTAGTGGAGGTTATGGTAGAGGTTTTTAGTGTAATAAAATTTAACAAAAATTAAAAAAAAAAACTCTTCTACAACCTCCTATATTGGATGCAAATGTTTTAGTAGATGTTCTATAGAACTAAAAAAAATTTGGTGGGTAGAGGTTGTAGTGGAGGCTCTTTTTTTTCATTTGTATTCAAAATGAAGCGGTGTGGTATTGAAATATACGCATAATTTCATTAATATAATCAAACAAACTGGTACAATAATATAATAAAAATTCTCTAGAACTAAATATAATAAATGAAATGGCCCATTGCATTTATAACTAATGTGCACCGGTTCCCCCTTTTTTGTCCTATGAAAATCACTGATGCTCTTATAATTGATATGAACTAGTTTCATGTGATTATCTTATGATATATCGGTGCGCTTTAGTATTTGTACCCCCCAGTGTGATAAGGTTACAAGTGTAATTGGAAACACCACATGAAAAACACATTGATATGAAAGAACTTGTAGCGTCATATTTGTGATGTCAATACTCCTCCTTCCAAGCCAACTGATGCTACTTGATTAGTTAAATCACGATTAAAAGATGAAAATTCTCTTTATTTAGTTTTATCTTCAATTAATGAACATATGTTGGTTCATATGCAAAATGTTGCTACTGTTTGTTTTTCTTAAAATCAATTTCACAATATTTTTGATATTCTTGCTACATCTCAAATAGTTGATTTGCAAATGAAGTTTCTTAAGAAAATATTAGTTGATGGTGGTTATGTGTTACAATATACTTCAAGGATCAAGAACATACATCATTAAATCATCAAGGGTGGATTTCCAAAACCCGAAGACAATTTTTTCATCTCTATTTTGATAAATGGATTTCCTCTATATTATAATTACTTTATGGAAACTTTGAAAGTCATTGATTAACTATCCACTACAACTTTCGATTTCTAAACTAGTTTCTTAACATATTAAGTGATTTGGTAAACAAGAACAATTTTGAGAGGATAGTATTTTCAATAGTTCAAATAGAGTTGAAAGTTCTAGAGGAAGAGGTACAAGAAATTTTGGGAATTATCTGAATCAGTATTCCAATCATGGTCATGGTAGAAGTCATATTCAAGGTAGAGGACATAATAATGAACAAAATTTTCAAAGAAATTAGAATACTCTCAATTATAATGAATGACCTGGAAAAGGCAAGAATTTAAGTCAAGTAAAGTTGAAAACAAGATTAAGGAAGAGGAATTATGCATCAAACTACTTAAAAGTAATGATGAGTTTCGAAAGTTTAAGAAAATTTCAATTTTTAGATCAAATTCAAAGTCTACTTCTTTATCTCAATATGTAAAGGATCGAGATTTTTAGGATGAATAGTATGAATATGTTTTTACAACACTTTAGGTAGTTGATTCAACATTAATTGATATTCATAATCTACTAAGACATTCATTTGAGGATGATTTCATATTGGAAATATGAGCTATGCAACATTTGAAATTTAGAAGGGATTATTTTTGGAATTACCAAGATATTTGTAACATCCCGCTCTGGCGCACTTACCAAACTTATTCTTTGAGGACACTTGCTTGCAAGTGATCTGGGTTTTGATGATGATAAAATTGTTTCCTTCATTATGATGCGTTAAATTATATGACATGATGTGTTACTATCTTGAGGTAGACAGGTGCTGCTGACTCAGTTTCATTTAGTGTACAGGGTTTCGGACCTTGCAGATGCAGAGGCATCGGTGGAACTCCCTTGGGCTCCGGATTGAGTCAGGGAGTGGGTTATATGAGTTGTTTCATTTATGATGATATTGTTTCATTTTGATGATATTCTATTGATCTTATGATATGTTGTTGACATAATCTAACATGACGGTTGATGATGCAGGCTGACGATAGCTTGCCGACCAGACTCACATATGGAGTAAAGGGGCCACACACGAGTTCCAGAGAGAGTGAGGGAGAGGTGTGGCAGCAGCCCTGCCACAACCTATTAGCACTCCCGCCGTGGCTCGAACTGTAGGTTAACGATTACCTAGTTCGAGAGGA
>JASDQU010213653.1:629-13831 GCA_032191745.1 Picea mariana | reverse complement strand
ATAGATCCATTTCCCAGGAAAGATTGCAGACATATGAGTCTTGCAACCACCCCTACCTCTACCTCGGGTGAGACTTCATATGCTTCGCAAGTGTTATTGTAGCATTGAGCCCTGGGTCTACCCCTGTGCCAAAAAATACCTCATCTTTGAAGGGCATGATGACATAGGGCAGACAAAACTCTTGGTTGACATGGATATCTCTTCCTTGGTGAAGCTAGACGATGGTGTAGGGTTGTGGGTGTGTTGTCTTTGATAGGTCCAACTGTTTGATGACCATGCATGATTTTAGGGGATAAATTTTACTCATGGGCTAATTTTCCATGGTTTTTCCAAAAACGAGATTTGTTATTTTAAAAATGATTTGCCCAAATTCTATAGGATAAAATTATTTTACCTTAAAAATCGCCAAAATATTATAAAAACTATATAAAATCCTTAGAAATTTAAATATTTTTACAAAAATATTGCCAAAAATTTATAGTTGGCATATGAAGGATAAGTAAGATTCGTCAAGGTTTCTACATTTTGAAATAAATTTTCATCCTTAAAATCATCCTCGTTGATGACCTTTGTTGATATCATGGTCTTTTGACTACCTCTATAGACAATGAAATGAGGAAAAGTACCATTTACCCACATCTACGAGTGAAAAAGGCGTTCCATTTCCTCTAAATCTTTTGGTTCACTTGGTTAGAATTTGGTGGTAGCGACCATGGCACTGGGTTCAACATCAATAATCTTCTTCCCTCCTTTTGGATTTGATTTGGAGTCACAATCAGCCTCTAACTCAAAATATTTTAGCTTGGCCACGAGTGACTTCTTGGAGAGACATTCTTCAATGTTTTGCCAAGGAATTTTATGGTATTCACACCATTTGTTTTGTGTCCTTATTTGACTTCTCATTAACCTTCTTTTGTTGTAGCTTGAACTGGTTGTCCTAAGAATGGCCATGTTTTCTCTATTCCTTACTATGTGGGTCGGGGCCACCTTTTCCTTACCTCAGCTGTGAGGAGTTTGCAGATCCAAATTCTCGCCTCTTCTTCTTAAATGTGTTCTTGATCTTGACAACATATATATACGTTGTACCCAATGATGTGATGTCCAGAAAATCCATTTATGTTTGAATGTATCTATGCAAAAAAACATGGTATTTGAGCACCAGATGTCATTCATAATATTTGATACCCAATTTGGTGTGCATGGTATGGAAAATATTGGTGAAATCTAGTACTGTCGAGTCCCTTTCCTGACGTAGGGTAGTCCATCTGGTGCACTGGTCCTTGTAGCTTCCAACATGGTAGTATTGTTCTTTAATGGCATCCCTGAAGGAATCCCATCAGGGGGAGACTAAAAATATTGCAAATTCCTCTATGGCCCTTTGCTCAGAGTAAGTATCCCACTAGTCCTTAACATGGGGGATGACCTTGAGTAGTGAAAACAGTAATCTTTTCCCTATTGAAAAAGTTGTGGACTAAAAAATACCCTTCAAGAAGATTCAACCATTTATCTACAACATCTACATCTATCAGTCCTTCAAATAATGGAATATCAAATTTTACCTATACCTTGAAGGGGGTTGCATGGCCACTTGATGAACATGTTTCTCTTGTGGGCATTCGTCGAAGGATCTATGCAAAATTGTCCATCATTTCATTTCTTTGTCGTGCGAGGGCTTCCTTGAGAAACATTTTAAAAGGATCTCTTTCTCCATCATATTTATTTTCATCCCTCATGGGTTTTTTTTGGCTTGACATGGCCGATATTGCAAAGGATTGACTGGTTAGAGTCCCAACTTATTGTACCCATATCTTTTCGGGGATATGCACGAAGAAAAATAAATGAAGAGCAGATCACTTTGATACCAATGATCCGGATTTATGAGAGGTAAAACTACAGAGATAAAAACAAATAACACATAGATAACAATAGATATCCAATGAACAATAAATTCTATTGACTAAATGAAATAGGATGAAACTGTAAAACTACAGAACTACAACAACTTTCTCGAATGGTGGTACTTATATCTAAGAAGAGATGTGGATGTTGTGTGCATCCGTCTAAGCATAATGATTACAATGAGGATCCAGAGGCCTTTTTAACATTACTCATGAATTCCAAAACCCTATACATCCAAAAACCTAACCCTAGGAGATGAGACACCAAAATTTATGTGGGCCCCTATGGTTAAATTGGCACCTCAACTTCTTGGGGTTGTAACATTTTCAAATGACCTCCATTTTAGGCATGTTGTATCCCTTTGAAAGGTATTTTTGAGAACTATGCATTACACCATCAAAATCTGACTATGTCTACAGTTTGACTGTGGTGATAAAAAAAAAACATTGTTTAGGTCCCCAAAATGGCCTTGGAAGTACAAAAATATGTGATGACATGACAACATACATAATAAGCCCGTTGTATTAGGTGGTATGCCACCAATATCTATCTGGAAAATGTGTAGGGCTTCAGACAGCCCCAAAAGTATAGAACCTACAATTACAAATAAGTACAGAAGAATGTGTTGAACTAAAAAACTATCAAGAGGAGCCAGTTGGAATAGGTAGGTTTCCACTAATATTCACCTAGATCAAACAAACTCCTGAGCAACTTTCATGAGAATGATTGATGATATCTTGCGACCTTTCACTAATTCTTTTTAGTGTTGTATTTGGATGACATATTCATCTACAATAATACTTGGGTGAAACACTTCCAGCATATTTAGTAGGTTTTTCACACTTTGTGACAGTACAAGCTATATGCCAACTTGGAAAAAGGCTCCTTCAGCATGGACAGGGTCTAGTACCTAGGCTACATTTTTTATTATAATGGTGTACATTTGGATCCATCCAAGATCTAGGTCATTTGTTCCTAGGCAGCCCCAACCACGCTCATTAAGCTCCAAACCTTATTAGGCCTTTCCAATTTCTATTGTAGGTTCATGTGGGGATTCTCCCATATTGCATGGGTCCTCATTCAAGTAACCAGGGGTGGTGGTAAGGAAAATTTTGTGTGGGTCATGTCCCAACAACAAGAACTTTATGATTTCAAGTAGTGCATGTTCTCAACCCCAATAATTTTATTACTTGACCTGTAACAGTCCTTAGAGATCGAGATAGATGCTTCAGACTATGTTGTGGGAACAATTCTCACTCACCACGGCTACCCCGTGGCATATCACAGTGAGACACTATAAAATTTCCTCCATAATTACCCAACTTATGATAAATAAATGTACTCCATTTTTCAATCCTTCCACAAGTGGTGGAATTATATTATTAGGAAGGAGATAGTCATCCACACTAATCATAAGTTGTTGCAGTTCATGAAAACTCAAGGAAAATTGCAGAATGACCACCATCAGAAGTGGTCCACATACTTGCAGGAGTTCCACTTCAACATCAAGTATAAGACATGAAGTACCAACTATGTCACTGATTTCCTCAGCCCACCTCCAGTCACAACACTCACTAGGGTGATAGACTCTTGAGGCCACGAGACCTACAAATGGCCCCAATTCTATGAGAAATATCTTGACTTCACCACCACCTACTGGATGTTAGGCACAAACATAATTTTCACTAATTTCCATCTCCGGGATGGGCTATTGTGCCATATGGGCCATCTCTACATTCCATCAAGCAAGAAAGTGAATATGATTTGGGAAGCCCACTACAGTTGGGTGGCAAGACACTTCGGTGTAGAAAAGACAGTGGAAATACACTTCGGGTGGCAACAACATTTCTACTATCCAAAACTTTGACAGGATGTCAATAAGTATATCAGGTCCTGCAATGCCTGTTCTATTTCCAAACTGTCCAGTAAGAAACAAGGCCTATACACCCCTCTTCCTACTCCTGACATGCCTTGGGAATCCATATCAATAGACTAAATGTTGGGCCTTCCATCCACCAAGAGGGGAAATGACTGTGTTTTTTTAGTTCTTGATCACTTTTCCAAGATGTCAATTATGGTCGCCTACAAGAAAAGAATCAAAGTGGAGGCCACTTCCAAGATATTATTTCAATGAGTGTGGGTACATTTTGGGATACCAAAATCCATTTTCTTAGATATGGATAGTCTATTCCTCATCAAATTCTAGTCGAGCCTCTGGTTAGTGTTGGACACCAATATCACCAAATCCACTGCCTTCCACCCCCAGATGGATGGCGAAACCAAGGTCATCAACCGAATGATCATTCGTATCCTACGCATGTACAATTGCAAGAACCCCTGCACATGGAATGAGATTCTTCCCTATGTTCAACGCAACTACAATCGAGCTATATATAGCTCAACCGTCGACAGTCCCTTTCATGTGGGCTTGGGATTTCAACCATTGGTTCCCATGAATGTTTCACTACCCTTTTCAGCCACCCAGGAAGACTCGTTCCATGCTCAAATCGAAGCTAAAAACTACCAATTTCATTGAGTGGATCCAACATATCTGCCAATAGGTTCATGATATTTTACAGAAGTCCAATGCCAAGTACAAGCAGTGTCATGATCAACACTGGGTGCCACACAAGTTTCAGGTGGGAGACAAAGTTTATTTGCACTTGAAAAAAGAATGCCTTACAGGGCCCCATCAGAAGCTTCATCCACTCTGCTATGGACCTTACACCATCACCAAGGTTGTGGGTGACAATTATTTTGAGATCAACATTCCCCCCTTCTTTATATTCCACCCAGTGTTCAATGTGGATGTCCTTTGACCATATTTTCCACCATTATTGGACACCTCAAAGATAGAAGAACAAATAACACCAACATATCTCAACCCTAGATACATGGAACAAGTGTTAATTTATCATATCATGGACACACAAGTCAAGGGCACTTGCCAATAGAGGATCCAACTTTAATGGGTTGTCAAAGCAGGGCAACTTCTGCACTAAGGCAAGTGGCTCACACGGGGCCAAATTCAGTAGACATTTCCTCATCTGATGGAGTAAATTAAGGAAATGGAGGCCATTTCTTAATAAGTGGGGAGGATTGATCTAGGTGTATATCGGTTGCCACCCACCTATTCCAACTGGCTCATCTTGGCAGTTTTTCAGTTTGGAAATTTTTTCCTATTTTTTGGGTCTTGAACTTCCTGGGCCATTTTGAGGCCCTAAACAATATTTTAATGGCTTTCTACAATCAAATTGTAGACAACATTCGATTTTGATGACACAAAGTTTATTCCTCAAATATACCTTTCCAACAGGTTATCGTGCACCTAAAATGAAGATCATATGCAAAAGTTACAACCGTGGGAAGTTGATGTACCAACATACCCAAACGGGGCCCACGTGAATTTTGGCACTTCATCTCCTAGCGTTAGTTTTTTTGGTGTCTAGGGTTTTGGAATTCATGTTTATTGTAAAAAGGATTTCAGACACTCATTGTACTCATATTATTGTGAATGAGCGCAACCATCACATCTATTCTTAGAGATAACCCACCACCATTCTAGCAATCTTGTTTTTAGTATGCATTTTATAGTTTCAACATATTTCTTTATTGAATAGAAGCCATGTTTACTGTATCTTTGTTATTTTTTCTTGTGTCTCTATGTTAATAATAATAATAATAATAATTTGTGTTCATTTCATTCTTCTCATAAAATATGGATTAGTAGACTCATGGTCGGGAAGAAACAAGGATCATATTCTTCCAGATCCCACAATGGTCCATCTATGAATTCTTGGGTATACAACTCTTAACCAGATAATGAATACATTACAAAATTCTCTATGGCCACAAGGCTAACACTTGGAAATTGTCTTCGTCATAGAAGGAGAATACATCGGACTAATGGACAGATATATCTTTTCCCTAAGGATCTCCCAGATTTGATTAAGGGACATGGAGGATGAGTTGATTTGGGATCATTATCCATCAGGTGTCTACACTCCCAAATCCTGATACGTTCAGTTGAGCATTGAAAAACAACAAATAGAGCCTCTCTAGTGGTGGAAAAATATTTGGAAGCAAGAATTCCCGACGAAAACGAGACTCTTTATGTGGTGTGCCCTGGTAAATAAGGTCCCAACATGGGATAACATTAAGGAGAGAACCAGACAAGGATCGGGTTGGTTTTGTCTATGCAAAAACAATGAAGAAACAATTCTGCATTTATTTTTTACATGATCTTTCAGAAAGGAAGTATTGAGATATTTCTCAAGGCTTTTGGGCCTCCAATATACATGGAACGAAATATCCCTTGAAAGGGCCTGGAAAACTTGGTCAAATCAAAGAGATTATAAATATGTATAATATATTCCATTACTAATCATTTCGGGAGTTTGGTTGGATCGCAATTCACTCATTTTTCAAGAAAAACCCACAATTCCTGAAATAACATCAGCAAAAAGTTTGGATATTCTCTCATACTACCCACATGAAAAATACTTAGAGGGAATCTGGATGGTATAGGTGGAACAAATCGATAAATCAAGGCCATGGGGAATTTTTATGGTGCATCTCAGAATTTTGTGTGTGGTGGAGGACCGATTCTTTATCTTTATGTCTCCCATTTCTTCAAGATGTACTTGGGACTGTGTGAAGGATCAAACAATTATAAAGAACTCATTTGTTTAAAATTTCTTCTCATTTTTTTCCATTGAAAAGCGATGTAAGGAAATACATGTCTTAGACGACTCTATAACAGTGATAAATTGGTCAAGGGAAACCCAAAGATTCCTCAATCTAATGTTAGAAATTATTCTTGAAGATTTCAAACTTTTGCAGAGCACTCTTGACTCTTTTGATTTGCTTCATGTCTACAAGGAAAGAAAAAAACAAGTAGACAAAAGGTTGAAGGAGGGCATCAATTTGGCTCTAGGCCAATGGAAAATCATAGAAATAAAGGATGAATCTCAAATAGAATTCTTCCATAGGCCCTTCATTGAAGGCATCCCAATACAGGATTAAAGAGAATTTTTAGAATCTCTATGATACCATTTCAAGTGGGAAATTTTTTCTAGCCACATCAAAGTTGCTAACTCCCTTACCAGATCTACTTTCCTATTTTGAAGACTAGTGATTGAAGATATTTTATTATGTTTTTAGTTTTTTGATACCATCATGTCATGATCACTTTTTTTGTAAAACTTATCTGAAACAGTATGTGGCTGATAGGAAGCTTTTATGTAAAATTCAACATTGTTGGCTCAATCCCTCTAGACAATGCACCACAAGTTCATCTACAAAATGTTTTGATCACCTCTACTGAAACAAAATTATGCTTTTTTTCCAAGTTAAAAATAAATAAATCTATATCTAGATATATAGTTTAGTTTGAATATTATTACCATAATTACTTGATATTGAGTATTTTTTTTTGTTACATAATCCATTATTATGTATAAATGCATTTAATTATAAGACTACTTGTGGATTTCAATATTGGAATATGATGTATAAAAGATTGTATAAATACCACAATTTATTTTGATTTTTTTTTTTATAGAAACTGGGAAAATTATATTAAAAGTGTGGATAAATCCACTGATTTACAAAAGAGGAGCCATTACAGGCCTTCAAGAAGTTGATACTATGAAATCTGGAGGATTTGATAGAAAAACAATTTTCATGGTGCATCCTCCTTCCCTAACAAAACTATTGTGATTGTATTTCACCGAGTACAATTGATAGAAGCTACCATTGATACATAATGATAAACAAAACATGACAAAAAAAAAATTAAAGGGCTCAACTACCTGATTTCAATTTGATTTGTTGTTTCTCTAAAATTTCTTATGTATGAGGTTCATTGAGATCCGAAATTTGATTCACTAAGACTGAATTTTCATTTTTGGATGCTCCCTATTGACTTTCAGTCTTTCTTGGATGATGTTGCACTCCTTTAAGATGGTCCAAATGGCACTACATTGTCCCCATGTTGTTGTGATGTTCCTCAATCTGGCTCTTTTGAGCATAGCTCTCATCTTGTATTCTTTCTATCATGTGCCTATACTAGGACATAGTTTCAAGTTCAAATGTCCTGGTGGAGCTGAGAGTTCTCAGTTGAATTCTTATCCTTTGAAAACCTATGCATTCTTCCTCAATTGAATTCTCATCCCATTGTCCAAAATGCACAAAGAGGTATTTACCCCCCTTCATAACTTTGGGCGTTGGGTTGCTTTGAAGTCTCCAAGTTGTGTCCAAATTGCTAGGGAAGACTTTGGGATGCAGCGAGAGGGTAGGATTTTGGATAGAGGAGAGAGAGAGAGATTCCTGAAGAACTAGAGTCCACATAATCCACGAGAAGGGAGAATTAATAAATATGTGTAAGGGAAGATGCAGAAGCAGGTCCAGAGAGTCTAGAGTCCACAAAAACGACTGAAACGGGCTCTGAATGAAACAAAGTCAAAATGGAGCATGGTGACTAAGAAGAGTCAAGACTAGATGATGAGGAGTCTCAAAGCAGTGGGAGGAGAAGGAAATGAACAATTGAACCCTTTGAATTATAGTCTGGGTGTGGTGTATACTAGTTGAAGAGAAAAGTGAGGAATTCAGGGTGAGGTGAGGAAAAATCTGAAAACTATGGGGAGAAAAAATGGATCAAAAATGTTAAGGGGTGGCTAGAGAGACTTACCTAGACTGCTAAACATGTTTTATCCTGTAGGGACAAGTATAGGCCAGTATTCCCCCATGTTTCATTTAATGTTGAATTTGTGCCAGCCAAAAAGGTCGTGAAATCTTCCCTGTGCAGTGTACCTTCATCCTCCATGCTTCTAGACTTGGAAATGAACCTAGTGTCACTTTGACGCATAATCAGTGTGACTGGGTTGTCACACACCTTGTCCATATGTTGCATGTCCTTGAATTACTGAGCTCCCATTAGCGCTGAAGGAAGAAAATCCTATACATCACAAACCATGATGAAACCCACACTTGACCTATTATCCACCATTGCACAATGGTTGATTGGACTTTCCATCCACCCTCACCATCTTATACCTCTACCGCTGGCCTACTCCATGTGCCTAAACCTCATCCCCTCTCCTTCTCTATTGTCCACACATTCAATCCACCTGGCCTTGCATTTGTTGGAGCCCTGAAGGTCCCCACTCCCGACCTTTTCTACTTGCCCAGTCCACTTGTCCCTGCTTTTGCTGGAACCTCGAGGGGTCCTACCCACGACCCTTTCTGCATGTCCATTCCACCTGTCCATGCATACATAGGATCCTCGACTATCCCCTTCCCTGACCTTTGCGTGGATCCTCGTCATGTGACACATTAGGTTAGGGGTTCTAGTGCTTCAACACCTTCCACGCTTATAGTTCTAGGAGATTTCCCAATGGCTTCATTCACCAAATTATCTACTACCTTGTTGTGCTCTCTTGTATTGTGGTAAAATGTTAGCTTAATGGGTTGAGATTCGAATCCTATTCAGTCGATTATTCATTTTAAACTTAATTTTTTTGGATCATTCCTATGAACCATCAACCTTATTATGGTCTTGGAGTCACCTAGAACATTTAGATTGTGGATTTGATGGATCTTTGCAAGTTGAAGGCCTTTTAGTAAGGCATAGCCCTTGGCTTTGTTATTGGTGTCCTTCTCAAGATTCCAATAATAAATTAGGATTCATTTTCTATCCAGGTGTATGTCGGGGGCCACCCACCTTTTCCAACAGGCTCAAAACAATTTTCTATCAATTTTAATAATTTACTATTTTTAGCAATTTTTAACTTTCGGGGCCATTTTGAGGGCCTAAATGAAGGTTTTTTTGGGATTGAGGTTCTCAATGATAGTTAAAGGCTTGTATTGATCCCCCAAAATGAATCTCCTCGGCGATACATTTCCAACGATCTATCGTGCACCCCAAACGAAGATCATATGCCAAAGTTATGCCCCGAGGAAGTTGATACACCAAACTACCCAAAACGGAGTCCACAAAACTGTTGGCTTTTCATCTTCCAGGGTTAGGGTTTTGGATTTTATTTATGATAAAAAGTCCTTTGGAGCCTCATTGTAAAATCATCTTCTTGCAAATGTGAGTAGCTGTCACATCTCTTCTCAGAGATAAGATGCCACCATTCTAGCGAGTCTTTCACTGTGTATTTTTTACAGTCTTTGTACATTTTTGCTCATTAATAGAAAATTGTGTATTATTGTATCTTTGTGTTTATGGTTGAATCTCTGATACATTTATGTTATCTTATTGGATATATGAGATATCTTTGTACATTTCTTTATTATATATACGCTCTCATTTTGTGCCGAAAATTATCCAGATCAGTGGTATCAAAGTAGGTTGCTCTTGATCTTTTTTTCAGTCCATGTCCCCGATGAGGTCCGAGTATAGCAAGTTGGGTCTCAAGCTTGTCTCTCTTGACGACAATTTCTCTCACACACCCAAGAAACCCTCCATGGTGGAAGAAACGAAAAACGATGGAGCAGATGATTCTATCAATCTGTTGCTTGAGCAAGCTCTCAAGCGACAGAGGGATGAAATTATGGATAATTTTTCTCACATCCTTCATGTAATGTCCCTAGCCACCAACAACCGAGCAATGCCACTATGGAATTTCACTATAATACCATTTTGTGGTAGCCCCGACCACCCAGGCTGGGTCATGTAACACCACTAATAGACTGCTAAGATCTGATAGTAGGTTAATTGTTCATGCCAGAATACATATATATTGCATTCATTTCTATTGAAATAAAATGAAATAAAATATACTACTACCATACTAACTCATGTGAAATTGTTCGTAAATAATACATGCAATGAAATCACATGATAACATTGTAAGAATCATATACATGCACAACAGACATCATTAAA
The DNA here is from genome assembly GCA_032191745.1 of Picea mariana. NCBI lineage: Eukaryota > Viridiplantae > Streptophyta > Pinopsida > Pinales > Pinaceae > Picea > Picea mariana. The sequence goes on along the minus strand of JASDQU010213653.1, from coordinate 3,039 downwards.
CACATAATTAATACTTATCTTTGGATTTTGAATACCACCGACTACGTGCAGACCTTCCATGAACCTCCCAGCCTTATACCACACTACTCATCACTCTCACCAGTGGGTCACCCCTGAGCTAGGACTAAACTCCACTGGGAAAGGGATTCCTAGGCTTGGCAAGTCTTATAGTAAAGTCTCACAGTTCAACAGGAAGGATTTTCTCAGGAGCGACTTACACCCACTGCTCACAGAATCTCATTCCCCACATGCCTATCCCACCCCAAGAGTATACACCTTCACTTTTACACAGTTCATCGACTACTCCACCTCCCTTCTGAGCTTAAAAAATAGGTCAGAAAGGACCTCTCAGATCTCTATAGTTGTTATTGGACTCCCTCTAGGAGAATTCACTTCCTCATCACACTCTCTCACCTAGAGAGAGTTGTTCATAGGCCTGACAATCTGCCTCTTCAATCTATAGGCTTGGCAACCTGCCTTTGCAAACCATAGGCCTGAAAACCTATTTCTTCTATGCATCTCCTAATAAAAATGAGAAAGGACAAAGGAAACAATAGAACTCGGGTAAGGTAGACTACGACTCACCAAAATAATAGTGCATGCAAGTTACATAGGTTCACGATGGCCACGGATTCAACCATGGCGAAAATGGATGACTGCGTGCTTGCTTAGTACGTGAGTGAACTTGTCCAGAAAAAGGTCACCAACTGGTTAGAGAATGGTGAGAATGGTGAGAGTGTGAGAGATAAATTTGTGTCCCCCCAACCTCCGTGAGTCCCGCCCCAAACAACAATAATTCCCACTTAAAACTGCATGTTCCTAAACTGACACATGTCTCTCATGAAGCACATTCCTTTCCATTTGGAAGTCATTCCCTCTTCCCAAAGGAACTTAGGATATAATCATATCCTTCTATCAACATTTAGAATAATAATAAATTATTCTTGGACTTAAGCTCCTAATATTAGTCCCTATTTCTAGCCTCTCAACCCCCTCTCCCTTACCCATCCTAGTGGAGCTTAGTCCCCCATAATCTTTCTTCATGGTCGGTCTACACGTTGTGATGTTTTTATATTAATAATATGAATATTTGCATGTACAAAAAAAATTCCTGGCCTTTAACACCTAGGCTCATTGGCCTCATAAACTCTTAAGCCTATCAACTTATAATTGATTGTCTTGCCAGCGTACAAAAGATGCAACAATTCATAAATACAACAGGGGATTTGTTGATACTAAGAGGGGGGTGAATCAATATCAAGTACATTTTAAAAAACTTTTCAACTTATACATAAACCATTCAATTATATGAGAAATAATCAATAGTTATTGTTCAAGGGAAGTAATGACTTCCAAAGGTAGCTACAACTTCCAAATGTAAAGGGAGGGATAAACCTCCAAGAGGAAGATAAAATCCTCCAATATAAAAAGAGATTTGAACTCTCCATCCTTGCCCCTTCCTTGCACCAAAGAATATATGAGAGATAATAAAAATTTATATTAAATCATCACCATCAACCAACCATCACATAGAGCCTGATAATGCTTCCTGACACTTATTCAACTTCTGTAATTATTCAATTCTTGGAATAATCTGATCGTGTAGATAATATTACTCAAATTATTCTCTGAAAATCCTCCAAGTTTCACTCATTTAATCCTCCCCAAAAAGAAGTTATAGAAAGAACGGTAGACTTTATTCGATTCTCGTTTATTCAAGAGAGTGAACTTGCACAGAATGCCTTGCGCTCAATATTTAACATAAGATTCTAAAAATTGCACACAAAAAACTAAATTCTATACTATTTCCAATGAAATTTGTCCCACTTCATTTGGATTCTCTATGAAGAAGTTATGATTGTTTTACCCAAAACACATGTTTATTGACTAGTTTTAGGACTGGTCAAAAACCCTATCTTCCACATAGTGTATCTCCATAATTCATCAATCTTGTAGTCCAAAACCAATGACTAGGGTTGACATCAATGACAACAACCAATCTTCCAAAAATATCCCCCTTTGTCATTGATGGCAACACTCATGATCCCCCTATCATCATGATCCCAATTTATCTCCCCCTTTGACATCATTGGAAAAGGGTAGGGCTTCTCCCCCTGAGTTCAATGGAATAAGGTGACCTTCTTCTTTGGGGTTGCTCCCACTAAACATGTGGCACTCAATAATACTTAATCATTATTTTTTTTCTTTGGGAGTTTTTCTTCCTTGGAATCCTTTTGTGTGGCTTCCTTCTTCTCTCTCTTTTTTATGTGGTATTATTGTTGCAGTTGCAACCAATCTTCCTGAGTTATTTTCTCTAATTTTACATTTTCAGGAGTCAAACGTAAGAGTGTATCCTTGATCACACATTTTACTAACACTAAGTAGATTATGCTTCAAGTATTCAACCAAT